>ML780426.1:627248-649210 GCA_009831015.1 Picea engelmannii | reverse complement strand
GTGTTGAGGGTCATTGATCTGGGTGATGATGGATGGCACTGATCAATACTTGTGCAGGAGTTAACACTACATGACAAAGTGTCTTGTACACTAGCAAAATTAGGATAAAAATATGCGCTAGGTACCACTAAGTTTTCTCTTTACCACTTTTACATTATAAATTATTTTCCTAAGCTAGAAATACCCAAATTTAATCAAATAAAGGGTATTTTGACATCCTCTTTCAATTTTTCACGATACAAACATCACTATCCTATCTCCTAACCTAGGAATCTAACATTTGTTAGCATTTTTACAGGCATGTGTGCTTGTCATTGATGGAAAGATCAGAGTATGTAGCAATGGAAAAACAGGGACAACGTAAGCTCAGAAGAGATAGTGCAGAGGTGCACGAAGAGTGGAAGAGTGTGCTTGTTTATTTGATGGAAAACAAGTAGGTAAGGAAGATCAACAACACAGGGATAACTGCATGGAAAGATCAGAAGCGTAAACTCCATTTCGGAGTTTCAGATACCAAGAGATTGAGAAGTCAAGAGTTGAGGCTCTTCGACACATGAGTCACCAAGTTGTGAAATCCGGTATCTCAAAATCCCGAAAGAGGCACATCAACAAGAGTTTTGCAGACCGGGAAGTAACTCCATTTTGGAGTCCCGAATACCAGGAGTTGAAGTATCGAAACACTTCACCAAAGGAGTGCCAAAATACCGAAACGATGAAATGAAAAACCCTGAAATCCCGAAACAGGCACATCTACTGGAGTTTCAGATACCCAGAGATTGAGAAGTCAAGAGTTGAGACTCTTCAACACAAGAAACCCAAAGTCGTGAAATGTGAAATCGTGAAATTTCAAAGACTCCATACCGGAGGTTCGGATACCGGGAGTTGGAGATGTCAAGGACTCTCATGACAGGAAGCCTGAAGTTGCGAAGTGGGAAAAACCAAAAAGTTGATCTGACTCCATTTCGGAGTTTCCCAGACCGGGAGGTAGAAGTGTCGAGATCTTTCACATCAAGAATTCCGAAATCACGATATGCGAAAGCGTGAAGTGATATAGGCCGATAGATCCAGGAGGTGAATGTGGCAGACCACATCAGAAAGGACAGGTGGAAGACTATGACACGTGGCACGATCAGACAATGACAAGTGTCAAGTTGATTTGGCATTTCAGGCCACTGGAATTCACAATTCTGACTGACACTTGCCAGCCACTCGGGTCACGACACGCCATCGAGTTACGCAAGACTGACCTCACTCTGGAAGTTTTTTCTTCAGGAGTTTTAACTCCATCACTCCCCCAAAGTCCCGAAGGATGAAGTCCCAGGGCAAAGGATAGTCGTCCGATCACCACAGATTGTGGACCGTTGATCTAGAGATCGAAGAGCTATAGAGAAGAGCTCGAACCGACAAGCTCCATTTCAGAGTTTCGGAGATCATGACTTGGAGAGTCAACATGCCACACAATAGGATTTCCGAAATGCCGAAATGCGAAACACATTTTGGCTCAGCCTGTGGTCACAACCATTGGTCACATCAACGAAAGATTGAGGAAGGAGCTAGTGCAGACAAGCTCCATTTTGGAGTTTCGGGGATCGGGACATGGAGAGTAACAAAATCCTTACCACGAGGATCCTGAAATGTTGAAGTGCGAAATAGAAAAATGAACGCAAGATTCAATGAAGTCAATTCAACGATGCAGATGAATTTGAATAAGATCAGAGGGCTATTGTTGCACTTCACAGTGTAACTGCTAGAAACAAATGATTGTTTCTTCCAGAGGATGAGCTCATCTATGACAGAGAAGACAAAGAGTCTCAACTGCCAGAGAAGCTGAAGAATCTCAATATAACACCCAGTGATGATGGATGCGAGTGTGAAACCGCCAGAAAAGCTGAAGAGTTACCATGATGATCAGGCAGAGCACTGACCATGAGTAGGACATGCAGAACAAGAGATGAGGTGGCACACATGAGACGGGATAGCGGTGGAAGAGTGTAGTGGGGAAAACACCCCGATGTGGAGCAGAATGGGGGTGGAGAGGATGCAAGAGCAAGAAGTAGATTGCATGCAAAAGGTGCAAAGAAAGTATAAGAATGCTGGACAAAGAAGAAATATGTGTGGTTGTTGAGTGTGATTCAGGTGTGAATAAGGAGGCAGAGTGCAGCAACAGAAATGCATAGAAGGGGAATGGTGAATTGAAGGGACATGGCACAGAGAGAATAAAAGGAAAAAGAACAGAAAGCGCAAGGTGTGTGCAGAAGACATTGATGTAGACAGAGCAGCGTAGCTTAGCAGAACAGTAATGAGACCGGTAAGCCATTGAAGAAATTTATATCGCTGCAATAAGTCTTAATAGAAAAGATTTAGATTTCAAGGAGGTAGGGTGGTGCTAGGGAGGATTGTTGTCCTCAGAGGTTCAAGTGGGTGCTTGAACAAAGGGAGTTGTAGCTTCCATCTGGTTGCAGCAAGAGAAACCAGGGAGCTAGGGTGGTGTAAGGGAGAACTGTTGTTCTCTATTTTACAGGTTGGTGCCTGTATGATTGGAAGTTGGTGCTTCCATCCAGTTGGTGCTTGAACACTTGGGGAGTTGGTGCTAGAGAAACTAGGGAGTTGGTGCTTCCTTCTAGTTGGTGCTAGAGAAACCAGAGAGTTGGTGCTCTCAGCAAGTAGCAGCTTGCAAAACAGAGGTTGTGGCCTCATTATGAGTTGGTGCTCATATGTATGATAATGTAAAGAATGTAAAGATTACTTATCATATAAAGAAGAAGAGGTTTTTACCCCTTGTGGGTTTCCTCAGGAAATATCTGTCTCTGTGTATCTCATATGTGTGACTAATGTTGAATGTGCTATTACTTATTTCCCTGCATTATAGTGATTATCATTGAGTGTTTTTTAAAGACTTTAAAATAAGCATAATTGTTTAAGCACGGTAACAACTGATTCATCCCCCCTCTCAGTTGTTCAACAATTAGTATCAGAGTCAGCCCATTTTATCTAAGGGCAGATCCTAGAGCTTAAACATGTCAAGCCATGAAGGAAATTCAACCAACAAGGCCCCTCTGTTCAATGGAACAAAATTTGCCTTTTGGAAAGTTAGAATGAGAACCTACATAATGGATTTAGGTGCAGACGTCTGGGATGTGGTAAACACTGGTTATGTAAAGCCAGTTGTACTAGATAATAGGGATGACAAGCTAGAATTTAGCTTCAACACTAAGGCTATGAATGTTATCTTGAGTGGGCTTGCAGAAGCAAAATTCATAAAAGTTATGCACCTAGGAACTGCCAAAGAAATGTGGGACAAACGCATTAGCGGTTATGAAGGTAATGAAAAGGTAAAGGACGCCAAGCTTCAAACCTATAGAATACAGTTTGAACAACTGAATATGAAGGAAGATGAAACTGTTGGAAAATACTTTCTGAGAGTAGAAGAAATGGTAAATGCAATGAAATCACTTGGTGAAAAAATTGAAGAACCTTCTTTAGTTCATAAAATCTTGAGATCTCTCCCAGATAGGTTCAACCCGAAGGTCTCTGCTATAGAAGAACTTAATGATCTAAAAACCTTGGATTTTGATCAACTTCTAGGAACATTGACTGCATATGAAATGGGAATAGTTAAAGATAAACCCACCTCCAGAGAAGCATCATTTAAAGAAGACAAGAATGAGGATTCTGAGCCTGATGAAATTGAAGAAAAATTTGTGAAGAGACTGAAGAAGGGATCAAGAAAATACAAAGGTAAACTGCCTTTCAAATGTTTCAACTGTGGTAGGATAGATCATTTTTCAAATAAATGTCCCCAAAAAGGAAAGGATCAGACATGTGATGATGAGGAGAAGTATAAAAACAGAAATTTCTTTAAAGAGAATAACTTTAAGAAGAAAAGTCTTTGTGTAAACAATGATGATGATCCTTCAGATGATGAAGACAATGACTCCTCTATTGAAGATAAAATAAATGACTTCATACTTATGGCCAAAGAGGATTATGATAATAACAACACAGGGAGTGATGTTAATGAAGAAAAAGTTATGGTTGACATGGAAGGAGAACTGATCAGTGCACTGGAAGAGATTGACAGACTAAGAATCAAGAACAGAAAGCAAAGACAATTGTTGATACAATTCGAGAAAGACAGTAAAGAACCTGATGAAGACCTTGTCCTACTAAAAGTAGAATTAGAAGAGGCAAAGAAAATCGAAGACATTCTGAAACGACAGTTATCAGAAAAGAAGGCAAGATGTGAAGCATTAGAACAAGAAGTAGTGAAAACTAGGAAAGAGATGGAGAAGTTTCAAGCCTTGTATAATTAGAATCTGTCAAGTATCAAAGCACCAGAAGGATTAGCCACCATTCTGAATTAGCAAAGGAATCCAAAGATGAAAACTGGTCTAGGTTATGAATAGGGATCAAGTAGTGGCAAGCCAAGAAACGAAGAACCCATCAAGTTTGTCAAATGTACAATCAATGAAAACAACAAACCTGTAGAAACAAAGGTAGACAATCAGCCGCCCAGGACGAGTAAGGAAAAAGGTGCCAGGATTGAATCTGTAGAACAAAGAAATAATGTGCTTCCTGCTGAAAGATGTCATCATCATGGAAGAAATCGATTTTCTCAAAGAAGACAACCATTTTCCAAGTACAAAGAATTTTTCTATGGCTATTGTTTCTACTATTCTAACTTTGGTCACAAAGCTGTAAATTGTTCCTTAAGACTTAGACATGAGCAATTAAGATTTCAAAGGAATAAATACTTGCCACAACAAATAATGATGCACCCAAGTAACAAACCTTCACAGATTGCAAATTGCCAAATTAAGTCTAGGGACATGCAACTAAGGAGGTCAAGAAATAATCAACAGTCAATGATTAGACAACGTTGGAACAATAATTTTGACCTATTGATCAATGAGATTGAATTCTACATCTATAATAACTATGGACATAAATCTGTTGACTGTCGATTAAAGAACTATGAACCAGACTTGAATTCCCCTGCTGAAAATGTCAAGTTTTGGAAGAAGAAAGAAAGTGACAACTGTGGATTAGTGTTGTTAGCTCAAAGAAAAACAAACCCTTGGTATATAGACAGTGGATTCTCCAAACATATGATGGGATACAAAGGCAAGTTTCTATCTCTAAGTGAAAGAAAATCAGGAAACGTAACCTTTGTAAATGATGCTCCAGGTAAAATAAAGGGTAAATGGATGGTGAGTTTAAGTAAGGAAAAGCCCAAGATGTTCTACTTGTAGATGGGTTGAAACATAATCTGCTCAGTGTAAGTCAAATGTGTGACATAGGATGTGAAGTGGTGTTCATGTCCAAGGACTGCAAGATAAAGTCTGTAAACTCAGGACAATTGGTGGCCAAAGGCATAAGGACAGAAAATAATGTATATGTGTTGAAAGAAAATAGAGAAGAATGACATCTAAGAAAACATGATGAAAGCTGGTTATGGCATAGGAGACTTGGACATCTAAACTTTGGCCACTTAATCAAACTCAGAAATATCGAGGTAGTAAAAGATCTTCCGAGAATATCAAAGCCCCAAGATTCAATGTGTAAACCCTGCCAAGTAGGAAAGATAAATAAGACACATTTTAAGTTCAAGAGATTTACTTCAACAGAGAAACCACTCCAACTAGTTCATATGGATTTATGTGGACCATCAAGACATGAAGGCACAGGGAAAGAAAACTACTTTATGTTGATTATTGATGATTACTCCAGAATTACTTGGGTTGCCTTCCTCAAAGAAAAAGCTGAAGCATTTGAGAAGTTTAAAATATTTAAGGATTTAACTGAGACTCAAACAGGCAAGAGGTTAAAGGTAGTAAGATCATACCGAGGAGGAGATTTTATGTCAAGTGACTTCAAGGAATTTTGTGATAAGCATGGGATCAAGAGAGAATACACAATCCCAAGAACTCCACAAAAAAATGGAGTAGTTGAGAGGCAAAACAGAACAGTGCAGGAAATGGCCAGGTCAATGATGAATGAGAAGAACATTGGTCAAACCTACTGGGTAGAAGCAATACACACAGTAGTCCATGTTCTTAACAAATCCCACCTCAGACCACAAAGTGACAAGACACCTTATGAACTGTGGTTTGGGAGACCTGCTTCAATTAAACACTTCAAAGTCTTTGGGAGTAAATGCTACATAAGGAATAATGATGAGAACCTTGGTAAATATGATGACAGGGATGATGAAGGTATCTTCTTGGGGTATGCTACAAACAGTAAAGGATATAGATGCTATAATAAGAGGCTGCATAAAATGGTTGACTGTATTGACATAAAAGTTGATGAAGGAATCCCAACAAGAGAGGTGTACAGTAATGAGTCTTCTACAAAAGACACAGCTAAAGCCGAAGATGAACAGGTCCAAGAATCAGAAAATGAAGACTATGAATCAGATGAAGACACAAATACTCAGATAGACTCAAATCAGCAGACAACATCAAATTCCTCCTCCAGAATCACTCAAAAGAATCATCCTGCAAGTCAGATAATTGGTGAGAAAGACAAAGGTGTACAAACCAGGAGAAAGCTAATCAAGAACACCGAACAATCACATATAGCTTTCATATCCATGCTAGAACCCAAGAGTTTTAATGAAGCTAGCAAAGATGAACATTGGGTTAAAGCAATGAATGAAAAACTTGATCAGATTGAGAAAAACAATGCGTGGGAGATGGTTCATAGACCGGAAGGTAAAAATACATTGGTTCCAAATGGATCTTTAAGAATAAGTTGAATGAGAAGGGACAAGTTATCAGGAACAAAGCAAGATTGGTCTGTAAAGGCTATGCTCAAATAGAAGGACTGGATTTTGATGAAACATTTGCACCCGTAGCAAGGTTGGAAGCTATCAAAATATTTCTTACCTATGCTTGTCATAAAAGGTTTAAAGTCTATCAAACGGATGTCAACTCAGCTTTTCTAAATGGAGATTGAAATGAAGAAGTCTATATGGAACAACTAGAGGGTTTCAAACTGTCTAATAACCCTAACTTAGTATGCAAGATGAAGAAAGCTTTATATGGGTTAAAACAAGCTCCTCGTGCCTGGTATCATAGACTGGATATGTATCTCAAAGACAAAGGGTTCAAGAGAGGAACAATTGAAAACAATCTATATATCAAAATAGAGGGTGATGATTTGCTCATTGTGTTGGTCTATGTAGATAACATCATCTTCGGATGTAATAAGGATTCATTGGTAAAATGGTTTGCTTCTGCCATGGAGTCTGAGTTTGAAATGTCTATGATTGGTGAACTGTCATTTTTTCTTGGTCTGTAAATTACTCAGAGGTCTGAAGGGATGTTCATTTCTCAAGAAAAATATCTAAGAGAAATGTTGAAAAGGTTTCAAATGGAAGATTCTAAACCTGTGGGCACACCTATGGTTACTGGATGCAAATTAAGAAAGGATTATGACTCACTTGATGTTGATCAAAGTTCATATAGGTCAATAATAGGCAACCTGTTGTACATCATAGCATCTCGCCCAGACATAATGCATGTTGTTGGAATGGTAGGAAGATATCAGTCTGCACCTAAACATAGTCATTTTCTAGTTGTCAAAAGGATATTCAGATATTTGAAAGAAACAATGAACTATGGCCTATGGTATCCTAAGACTCAGAATTTTCAATTATCAGCCTACTCAAATGCTTATTGGGATATCTGCATGGATGAAAGGAAAAGCACGAGTGGAGGTGCATTTTTCTTAGGAGATTCTCTAGTAGCATGGTTGAGTAAAAAGCAAGGTTCCATTTCTTTATCAACTACAAAGGTAGAGTACATTGTTGTTGCTACCTGTTGCACTCGGGTATTATGGATGATTCAGACACTTGCAGACTTGGAGGTAAAATACCCCGCAACAATCCCAATTCATTGTGATAACACTAGTGCCATCATTGTGTCCAAGAATCCTATATTCCACTCCAAGACCAAGCATATTCCCATAAAATACCATTTTCTGAGAGAGCAGGTCACCAATCAGGTTGTTCAAGTTCATTACATTCCAACCACAGAACAAATTGTAGACATATTTACTAAACCCCTAACCAAGACACCATTTGAATATCTCAAACAGAAGTTGGGTGTCATCTCATCTCACACCTAAGAGAGTCCATCCTGTTAGGGGGAGTTCTATCTTGATTGAATATCTGATACCTCCTAAAAATACTGCAACAGCTCAGGGGGAGTATTTTTTCTTTGACATTGATGTCAAAGAGGGAGAAAATGAGTGGTCCAGACAGGATGCTACAGTTGGAGGTCCAAACAGATTAGCGCAGCCGTTCAGGGTTGCCATCAATTCCAAAGGTAAAAATTGTTGGCATGTTTACAGGCAGGTGTGCTTGTCATTGATGGCAAGATCAGAGTATGCAGCAATGGAAAAATAGGAACAACGTAAGCTGATAAGAGATAGTGTAGAGGTGCATGAAGAGTGCAAGAGTGTGCTTGTTTATTTGATGGCAAACAAGCAGGTAAGGAAGATCAACAGTGCAGGGATAACTGCATGGAAAGATCAGAAGCGTAAACTCCATTTCAGAGTTTCGGATACTGGGAGATGGAGAAGTCAAGAGTTGAGACTCTTCAACACAGGAGTCCCGAAGTTGCGAAATCTGGAATCCCGAAATCTTGAAAGAGGCACATCAACAAGAGTTTTGCAGACCAGGAAATAAATTCATTTCGGAGTCCCAGATGCCGGGAGTTGAAGTATCGAAACACTTCACCACAGGAGTACCGAAATGCTGAAACGGTGAAATGCGAAACCCTGAAATCTTGAAACAGGCACATCTATTGGAGTTTCAGATATCGAGATATTGAGAAGTCAAGAGTCGAGACTCTTCAACACAGTAAACCCGAAGTCATGAAGTGTGAAATTGCAAAATGTCAAAGACTCCATACTGGAGGTTCGGATACCAAGAGTTGGAGATGTCAAGGACTCTCACGATAGGAATACTGAAGTTGCGAAGTGGGAAAAACCAAAAAGTTGATCTGACTCCATTTCGGTGTCGAGATCTTTCACATCAAGAATGCTGAAATCACGATATGCAAAAGCGCGAAGTGATCTGGGCTGACAGATCTAGGAGGTGAATGTGGCACACCACGACAGAAAGGACAGGTGGAAGACTATGACATGTGGCACGATCAGACAATGACAAGTGTCAAGTTGATTTGGCATTTCAGGCCACTGGAATTCATAATTCTGAGTGACACGTGGTAGCCACTCGAGTCACGACACGTCATCGAGTGATGCAAGACTGACCTCACTGTGGGATTTTTTGCTTCGGGAGTTTTAACTCCATCACTCCCCCAAAGTCTCGAAGGATGAAGTCCCAGGGCAAAGGATAGGTGTCCGATCACCATAGATTGTGGACCGTTGACCTGGAGATTGAAGAGCTATAGAGAAGAGATCGAACGAGCAAGCACCATTTCAGAGTTTCAGAGATCGCGACTTGGAGCGTCGAGATGCCACACAACAGGATTGCTGAAATGCTGAAATACGAAACACGTTTTGGCTCAGCCTGTGGTCACAACCATTGGTCACATTGGCGAAAGATGGAGGAAGGAGCTAGTGCATACAAGCTCCATTTCAGATTTTCAAGGATCGGGACATGGAGAGTAACGAAATCCTTACCACGAGGATCCCAAAATGCCAAAGTGCGAAATGGAAAAATGAATGCAAGATTCAATGAAGTCAATTCAATGGTGCACATGAATTTGAATAAGATCGGAGGGCTACTGTTGCACTTCAAAGTGTAACTGCTAGAAACAAATGATGGTTTCTCCCAGAGGATGAGATCGTCTATGACAGAGAAGATGAAGAGTCTCAACTGCCAGAGAAGCTGAAGAATCTTGATATAACACCCAGTGATGATGGATGCGAATGTGAAACCACCAAATAAGTTGAAGAGTTACCATGATGATCAGGCAGAGCACTGATCATGAGAAGGACATGCAAAACAGGAGACGAGGTAGCACACATGATATGGGATAGCGGTGGAAGAGTGTAGTGGGGAAAACACCTCGATGTGGAGCAGATTGGGGTTGGAGAGGATGCAAGAGAAAGAAGCGGATTGCATGCAGAGGGTGCACAGAAAGTATAAGAATGTTGAACAAAGATGAAATATGTGTGGTTGTTGAGTATGATTCAGGTGTGAAGAAGGAGGCAGAGCACAGTAGTAGAAATGCATAGAAGGGGAATGGTGCATTGAAGGGACATGGCGCAGAGAGCATAAAAGGAAAAAGAATAGAAAGCGCAAGGTGTGTGTAGAAGACACTGATGCATACAGAGCAGCATAGCGTAGCAGAACAGTAATGAGACTGGTAAGCCATTGAAGAAATTTATATCATTGTAATAAGTCTTAATAGAAAATATTTAGATTTCAGGGAGGTAGGGTGGTGCTAGGGAGGACTGTTGTCCTCAAAGGTTCAAGTGGGTGCTTGAACAAAGGGAGGTGTAGCTTCCATCTGGTTGCAGCCAGAGAAACCAGGGAGGTAGGGTGGTGCAAGGGAGAACTGTTGTTCTCTATTTTACAGGTTAGTGCCTATATGATTGGAAGTTGGTGCTTGAACACTTAGGGATTTGGTGCTTCTCTCTAGTTGGTGCTAGAGAAACCAGGGAGTTGGTGCTTCCTTCTAGTTGGTGCTAGAGAAACCAGAGAGTTGGTGCTCTCAGCAAGTAGCAGCTTGCAAAACAGAGGTTGCATCCTCATTATGAGTTGGTTCTCATATGTATGATAATGTAAAGAATGTAAATATTACTTATCATATAAAGAAGAAGAGGTTTTTACCCCTTATGGGTTTCCTTAGGAAATACTTGTCTCTTTGTATCTCATATGTGTGACTAATGTTGAATGTGCTATTACTTAATTCCCTGCATTATAGTGATTATCTTTGAGTGCTTTGTAAAGAGTTTAAAATAAGCATAATTGTTTAAGCACGATAACAATTGATTTACCCCCCCCTCTCAATTGTTCAACAACATTATTAATCCCACTTAGACTCTTGGATTAATTATTACTCCAACCTAACTACTTTGTCCAAGATTAAACATTTTGACCAAACTTATTCTCTAACCTATCAACACAAATTCAAAAAGTTTTCTCATGATTAGACAATATGATTCAAACTAAATTTATTTTTGATGGGGTTTTCTTATTTTTCTCTTTTTCTCTTTTTCTGTTCTTTCTTTTATACCCTCTTTTCATTTTATTTTATTTTATATTTTTTCTTTTTCTTTTTCTTTTTCTTTTTTCTTTTCTTTTATTGTAAATCATTTGTAGAATGAAATATTATTTACAATGTAAAATGATTGGAGGAAGAAATTTCAATCACCAGGCAATACTATGAAATATAGGTTTATAAAAGTGGCTCCACTTGGGGATGGTGCTCTCCTTGTGAGGTGCCAAGAACCAACTACCGGTTTCCTTGAATCATCTTCTCCAATACTTTCGGAATCTGATTAGTTTTATTGTAGATGTAAATATGATGACAATTGATCAGGGGATTAGGGCCTTCTCTTCGGGCTTCAAACTCTAATATAAGTCACCCACTCATGACAAAAAAAGTAAAATGGTATTTACAATGAACCGGGTGAGGAATACTTTCATTCCAGTGAAACATAGTGCTTGAGCATTCTTCCATTGACAGGTCCTCCTGGTAGGTCTGCTCCATCCATATCCTTGATAAAAAATGCATTACTTCCTCTGTAAGCATGGACTTGAATGGACCTTTCCATAAATTCTCAAATTTTCCATGCTTTCCCTTCACTTCATTCCTTGAGTCCCATTTCATTACTTTGTCTCCTATCTAGAAGTCATTAGCCTTGGTCCTTCTATCATAGATCTTCTTGGTATTTTCCTGGATCACTTGAGTTTGGTTGTAGACCTCTTCTCTGGGCTGTTGCAGTTGTATGGTCTAATTAATTATTCTATGGATGTCAATTGGTTCTACCTATACTTCATGCAATAATTCATGACAGGGACACCTAAAGAAGTGGGAAAAACAACATCCATTCCATAGACCAACTGGTATGGGGACATGCCAATTGATCTCTTTGTAGTAAGTTTGTCTTCCCATAGTGCATTTACCAGCTTGTTGTGCCATGGATTTTTTTTGTCCTGCAACAAATTTTTGATGATGTTGACCAGACTCTTGTTTGAAGACTCTGTCAATCCATTCCCCCAAGGGTAATAGGCAGTAGAGTGTCCTAAGGTGATCTGATATTTGTTGCAGAAATCTACCATGTTCTTTGATTTGAATGTTGCTGCATTGTTAGTGATGGTTTTCTTGGGAAATCCAAATATTGAAAGAATGTTAGTTTCCAAAAACGTAATGATCACAACATCATTGGTTTGCCTTATGGGTACAACTTCAATCCACTTGGTGAAATAATTAGTGGCTATGAGAATCGATTTGTGTTGGCTTGATGATGGTGGGTAGATTTCTCCAATGAAATCCAAATCCCATTTTTGAAAAGGAGTTTCAATTGAAATTGGTCTCAAGGGTAAAGGCAGAAGTTTCCTTTTGCCTTCAAATATTTGACAACTATGACAAGAGGTCACTTTCTTGTGGATATCTGCAATAAATTTGGCCAGTAGAAACCAGCTCTTAGAAGTTTGTTGGCAGTGGTATTCCAGTTCAAATGTCCACCACAATCTCCTTCATGAAATTCCTGCAAAGCCTTACCAACCTCATATTTCAACAAACAATTTAGTAGAATCCCTCCAACATCTTTCAAATACAAATTGCCATTTAATATACAATACTTCATAGCTTTGAGTTTAATAAATCTAGCCTTAGTTTTGGTTAAACCAGAAGGATCTTTTAAATGATGTAAAAAAAATTAGGCTTGCATACCAGGGAGAGGTTGAGAAAACCTCTTTAACTTGTGGAGTCGCCTACTCTTCTTGTTCATCCACAATAGCTAGAAAATTAATATCCAAAGCATGAAAATCACACTCATCCATCAATTTAGCTAATCCTTGACCCTTAATGAGATTTGTTGGTTTGATCTCCATATCATATTCAAGGATAACAACAATCCATTTACCTCTTTTTCCATCAGGAATCTTCTGGGTCGGAATATCTTTTACCACAGAATTGGGGACATAAGCAATAATGCATGGGTGGAGAATATATACTCTAAAATATTTGATTGATTTCACCAAAGAAAAATATTTCTTTTCCATTATGTTATAATTCAGTGTAGCATCTCTCAAGGATTTACTAAAGAAAGAAATAGGTTGTTCATGGCCTTCATTGTTCTTATGCAAAATAACTGTTGCAATAGCATGCTTAGAGGAAAAAGAGAATAGGAGGAAATCTTTTGTGTAATCAGGGTTGATAAGCAGAGGGGATTGTGTTAAGGCTTGTTTCACATGATCAAAGGAATGTTTTTCTTCTATGATCCATTTTATTTTTGTGTCTTTTTTCAACATATTTGTTATATTTATCAGAAGTTCTGCCAAGTTAGGGATAAATCTTCTTAGAAAGTTTATTTTTCCAATGAAAGACTGTAATTATTTTATATTTCTAGGATGATCTATTTTTTTAATGGCTTCAATTCTGCTAGGATCAATTTTAATTCAATATTTTGATATGATATGTCCTAACAGTTTACCTTTTTCTATACCAAACAATGTTTTCTTTGGATTAAGTGAAATTCTAAATATCCTGCATTTTTCAAAAACTCTTCTCAGGTGGAGCAAGTGTTCTTCATCTATTTTTGAAAAAACAGTGATATTATCGAGGTATATAACTATGAATCTTCCAAGTTCATCCACAAAATAAATATCCATTGCTCTCTGAAATGTATCCCCAACATTCATTAAACCAAAAGGAATTTTCACATAAATGAAAGTGCCTCGAGGTGTAGTAAATGTTGTTTTCTCTTGATCATCAGGGTGGACCAAAACTTGGTTGTAACTAGAAAAACCATTTAACAGAGAAATTTTAGTGGACCCAACTACCTTCTGCAAAATATGGTCCATTTTGGGCAAGGGATAATTGTCTTTGAGAGAGACTTTATTAAGGTTTTTGAAATCAATGAAAAATCTAATTTCTTCACTCTTTTTTCTCGTTGGAACTAAATTGGACACCCATTTAGAACATCTTAACGGGACAATGATTTTAGCATCATACATATTTTTTATTTCTTTTTCAATTAGAGGCATGAACTTTGGGTTAATCCTCCTAAGTTTTTGTTTAAAATGATTTTGATCTTCTTTTATGGGAATTTTATGCTATATAATGCTAGTGTCATAGGATTTCAGATCTTCATAGCTCCATGCAAAAACATCTATAAATTCTTTGAATAATTCTATATATTTCTTTTTTTGAGCAGGAGGTAAAGATTTTGACAGTTTAATCATCTTTGGTTCTTTTTCAGTTCCTATGTTGCAGTCTTCAACTTCCTTTCTAGTAGGTTGATTTTTTGTTTTTTTGGCCACATCATCAAAATCAAACAACTCTTCCAAAGGGAACAACCCTCTAGGAAAAATATTATCTTTTAATTGAAAAATATCCAGATCTTGTTGTTTTTTATTTATTTCTTCTAAACCTATGTTATTTACATTTTATTTTTCATCATCACTATCAACATCTATATTGGCACATTCAAACTCATTCTTTGATTGCAATTTTTTTTTTAATTTGTTAATCATTTCCAAAAACTTGCCAATACTTGATGTTGTCTGGGACAATAGGTATACACTTCACTTCAACAATGTATTGGTGATTCAGATGAAATGGAATCTTACAAGTAGCTGCTGAGGTAGCCAGACCATCATCAAGAATGTTTTGGTCTCTCGGAATGGCTAGCAAATAATATTCAGTAAAGCACTTCAGAAAATATAGGACAACATTTTTGTAGTCTCTCAATATTGGGTGTTTAGCAGAGTATTCACCTTTGATCTATTTTATTATGAGTTTAGAATCAGCCCTAATTGAAATTCTCTTAGCACTAATATTCTTTGACAATTGTAAACCTGGCATTAAGGCTTCATACTCAGCTATATTGTTGGTACACTGAAAATTCAATTTGTAGGAATGACTTTCTGTATGATTTGTTTTTGTATTAGAAACCCACACACCAACTCCTGATCCTTCCTTACTAACAACACCATCAAAGTCTAAACTCCACAGAGGTTACTTTGGTTCATCAGATTATACCATTACTATTTTGTCTTCTTCAGGTGCTTTTTTGTTTTCCTCCAAGTTATAAACATCATCCTCCATACTGGAAATTTGTCTTTCCATGTCTCCATCATTGTATAAAATAAAAGAATCAAGGTCTGAATGAACATAATATAAGGGATAATTATGTGGTTTATCCTGACTACTAACCATGTATTTCATCAGTGTCTCCCTGTATAATCTCCTCTGTTGACCAAATAATGGGATGGTGGCATAAGACATGTCTATTTGAAGGGTACCATGTAACTTGGCTCCCCATGAGAGAGACAATAACATGCCATATTTGGGAGGTATGTCTGCAACAACTATGTCCATAACCATGCTTTTGGTTGGGATCTGTGCTAAAGTGACACACAAATCTTTGATAAGACCTATGCATTTTACTTTACTTGAATCAAAAGAATATAAATCCTGGTATGTTCTAGTGATATCAATCCCTAGTTTTTCCATTACAGCCTTAGGCATGAGGTTGTGGGAAGCACCAGAGTCCAGCATGGCATTGTGAAATTTTTTATCATGAATGTTTAAACTGATGTAAAAAGGAGGAACAACACCAGTTTCATATTTTCCATCAACTTTAGGCCCAAACAATAACTCTAGTTGATCATCGGTAATATTTACAATATATGTACCTGCCTCTATGTTCAGAGATTTCATTACTTGTGATCTATAAGCATTCTTATTCATTAATTTTATTAGAGGAATGGGTATATTGAGTTTTTCCAATTCACTTTCAAAGTTGAACAAGGTTTGAGTCTTATTTTGGTTAGAGGGATCTGATTTCTCAACCACATTCTTCTGTGAAGTATCTTTGGGTTGGCTGGTAGAGGGAACATCAGTTTGAGTTATTTTTGAGACAGAATCAGATGTTCTTTTGATTGTGTCTTTTGATTTTCTCTTAGGGGGAATCTTAGGAAATTTCTTGGCAATTGTGTCAGTTGTCCTTTTAAATTCATAAGATTTCTTAGTTGGATTATCATTATACTTCTTACTTCTCAGGTTATACTTCCTATGAACTTCCATAATTTCATTTTCAAAAGATCGTTGTTCTGATTCTTCCTCATCAACTTCAGTTTGTGAAAGAAGTAAAACATATTGTTATTCTTGGGTAAGAAAAATAGAATCATTATCATTTATTCCCATTAGATTAATGTGAACATCATCAAATCCCTCAATTGTTTCTTCCCCTTCATCGACATAGTTTTCTTGAAAAGGGGGCCTAATCTGTTGATCTGGGCCTCTTTGTTCTCTTTGTTCTCTTGGTTCTCTCTGTCTGATTTGGGGTGGATTTCTCCTAAAATTAGGATTTCTTCTTTGGGGACCAAGTTGATTTTCTCTTGGTGGATTCCTATAAGTGATATCTAGTCTTTCCATCATCCTTTCCATGGTTATGACTAAGGATTTTATTTTAGCATCAGGAGAAAAAGTAGATGGTTCATATTTGATAATTACTATCCTCTCTATTCTTTGTCTAGTTCTCTTAGCTAACAAGTTTCCCTCTACACTCACAAAACATCTTTGCATTTATTCCAAAGTTGTAGGGTTTCTCTCTCTCAATTGATAAGACATGTTAGCATCAAAACCATTGGGGAATTTGAACAAAGCTAAACCTTGAGGAGGTTTGATGTTTGTTAAATTTAGTGCAATAATCTTGTACACTTTCCCCTTGATTTATTTTAATACTTTCATATTTAGATAAGATTTGAAGTGGATTTTTCTTGACTTCCCATCTATTGAGGAATGATTGGTGAAAGGCAGTAATGTCATTCAGGCTAACAGTTGGTAAGGCTTTGAACCATTTCCTAACTTCTCCATTTAATCTTTGGGAAAACAATCTCATTTTGACATCTTCCTCATCTACTTCATGCAGGTCAAATAATTCATTCATCTTGTCAACATGTTGTTGTGCGGTCATGATTTTAGTGCCATCAAACTAAGGAATCCTAGTTTGATAATCCTGGGAAATATTGTGTAAGGGAGAAGGAAAAATGGGGGGAGCATATCGTGCTGCCATGATTGGTGGAGGAGAATGGATAGCAGACGAGCTTGTGGAAGGTGTGGGTGCAGGAACTCTTGTGACATGATGGATCACAACCTATGAAGTTGTTGGAGAAGTGGTGGAATATATGGAAGAGGCGAGGCTGGAGGATATAGGATGAACTAATTGATGATGCAGAGATGGACAGGGAAAAAATATCAACAAACTGTTGAATGTAGGTTTTATGCAAAGCTTGATCAAAGTCTGAAGCTATATCTTGTAACTTCTCAAAATATTGAAGGATTTGATGATCAAGATCTGATCCAGGAGAGTGTCTTTCAGGTGTTTTAGGTTGAAGGATAGCTTGATATAAAAATGTTTCATCTACAAATCTATCAGATTTGGTTATGAATAGGCTATGTTCAAATGGTATATCAAACTGGATATCTTGGATTGTGACAAACTTCTCTGGAAGAGAGGTTTCCCTAGGAAGAGGACTACTACTCCCTTGAATTTCCTCTAAACTTATTTTTCTGATCAATTTTTTAGGGTTATCTACTACTTTTACAGGTTCTGGATCGGGATGGGATCTGGTGTAAATTCATTTTGGAGACAGAACTTAAACTTTAGAAACCTAATTAATTATTTACAAATTTTAACAACCTATGAACATTTATCTCTTGAAATTGTAGATATTTGATTGTCTAGAAATAAAGTTTTCTTACTGAGGGAAGATAATTCATAAAGTTGGAAAATTTGTTCATTCCCCAGTATGGTCGCCACTATATTATCACTATGTAATTTCCATAGGTTGTAGAAGAAAAGAAAGAGGTAACTACCAAACCACTTTGGAAATTGGGATCTAGCCCCGCCGGCTTCAGAGAGGGATCTCTCTATAAGATTTAGATTTGTTTGAGTTTTAAAATGTTAGGCTAGTTATGACCGTTCGAGTTTTGTTTGTTTGTTTGTTATAATTGGCTGAAAGAATGCTTAAATTTCCATTGGGATATGGGGTCTATATTTAATGATGAGGATCAGTTTCAGATTGTTATGAGGTTGTCTCCACAGGGAAGGGTAGTAAGACTATTGGATCTATTTGAATCAAATAAAATGAATAAGAGGGAAAAGAGGGGAAAGTCCACTAAGCAGAGGAGGAGTTAAGAATTCCTTCACTGAGTTTTAGATGAACAACATGAAGATCATTAAAAAACCAGATACAGAGTATAGTGAAATAAATTATGTTCTTTAGATTTTGTTTTAACGATTATCATTAGAATAACATGCAATGATTACAGAGAATGAAAAAAATATTTAACAAAGAGGGAAAGCACATCACCAACAATCTGACACAAGAATCATGTGAATATGCCTCTTTTATTACTAGTCAATCCTTTGAAAAATTACATAATAGCTCCTGGGTGCAAAAATAAACATGCAATACTTCAAAGGGAGAACTATTTATAAAACTATTTACATAAGATCTTGTTATAAATGATCAGGATATTATCGAGGAATATCTAACTAAATAGATCTCTAAATAAGATTTGGTGGAAGTGGTTGGTGACTCATTTATTTGACTTTGGCTGGTTACTGCTACACATTGACTAGAATACCAAAACTCCCTTTACTAGAGTAATGTGCATAGATCTTCCCACCTCTGTTTATCTGGGATGGAAATCTTGAGTAATTTCTTGTATATTTCATCCATTTCTGTATACTTGGCAAAGGTAGGCTTAGTGATGAAGATATGCTTAATATCACGTTGAACACTCAAGTCTAACTGTAGTGTCTCTAGGAAATGTTTGCTAGTAATGCCTACCTGTATCCCTGCAAACTTTGAGCTATCCTTTGCCACTGTGCTCATTTTATGCTTGTAATCAGGTAGAGTGATCAATTTATCATTCAGTACTAACAATCTAGGAAGCCCTTTCTTTTGTAGCACCTCAAACTTACTGAAGAACCTATGCACACCTATGTCCATCACTTGATCTTTTTCTTCCAGCTGCAACATCAATCCTTTCTTGGTCAGGACCTTCTTGATCTCAATGATGGTCTTTGTTCTATCCTCAATTTCTAGTTCTTCTAACTCCTATTTTTTTTTGGAGTTTAGAAATTTGATAAGTTCAGTGACCTCTGTGGGCCTTTCTCCTAAATCTTCCTTGATGATCTCAATTTCTCCTCTATCCTTCTGTACTAACTCATGCTGCTAAAAAATAATATGTATCGATGGCTAGATTTCTGACATTGATTTGCTGATATCTATCCAAATTTTTTCCTCAATTTGGGCTAAGGTATTGTCCATGTCAGTCTCTCTCCCTAACTGTTGTAATTGTTGACTAAGCCTTTTAGACTTATGCATCTCTTCCTGGTGGCTGGCCTGGAACATTGACTTCAACTCCTGCAAGTTCTTTACCTCTTCCTATAGTTTTATGATCTCTTCCCCTTGGATGGACATGTCTTCAATGGATTTTACAAGTTTGTCAGATGCATCTGAAACTTGTACGAGGATTGCTGATGTAAACTATGTTGATTTGGATGCTTCTATTCTTTTGATTCCTTTCATAGGAAATTCCTCTAGTGGGATCATGGCCATCTGCACATTATGTTCCTTTTCCTTTATCAATTTATCCATTTATGCTTCCATTTCTCTTATTTGTGCATTCTGTTCCATAATTATCTTTAGTATTTCTTCCTTGTGGCCTTCAGTCTCAACCAATTCTTTGGCTTCTGAATCTTCTGTAGCTGAAAGCTTCAACTAATTTCTCAGAGATGCTATATCAACATTCTTATTTTTTAACAATTCCTCAGCTGCCTTGACATTTTTTGGGTCATAACCAATCTTCAACACCAATTCTTCTAATGATTTGATTTTGTTGTCCTTGGCCAAAGAAGAGATCTTCTCCATCTTTAATTGGGATTGAATATTGTTCAGGGATACCTGCAACTTTGTAGTAGTCATTGAGGTATTTTTCAAGGTTGAGAATATCATCTCTCCTATCTGCCTATGCATATCCATCTAGTCCACTAGATGTACAACCTTTTAATCAAATCCAAAGACAGTCTTATTATAGTTTGCAATTTTTTTAGTATGAGGAACTTGTGCTTGTAAGTATACCATTTGAATTCTTCCTCTTTCTGTGTCAAAGGTTGACAACAGTCTATATTAAGTAGTGGATGTTTGCTTCCATAAATGAGCACAAGTGTTGTTGTTGAGGAGCTCATTTCTTTGCTTGATCTGTTTATACTTGTCAAAAATGTTTGAATCTATTTTCCCATGAGTTGATTCAGCTGTCAGAGTAGTGTCTGGGTGTCTTTGAGATGTTGGTGATGATGTAGACATTGTAAACTGACTGTATGAATAGGCTGAAGCATGTGGTCCATCCAATACTATGGTGGACTGCATTTCTCTCTCTTTGAGTAAATCTAATGTATGATTGGTTTTGTCCCTCTTTATGTAAACTTGGAAATCCTCAGCTGATACCTCTGTGACAGAAGGAGAAACCTCCTTTCTTGATCTCTTCTCTACTTTCTTTTAGGGTGTGTTGGTATGTGAAGCAGTTACAGGGGCAGGTTTTTCCTCTATTTCTAGTAATGTATTATCTTGCCACTCTGTCTGGTCCATCTATTTCTCCATCTCTAATTTTTGTGTGTGAACATAAGGAGCGCTCCTTTGTTTGATTCCGAGTTCAAATATGAAACCAAACGGTTCATATGTCCAAGGGGAACTCAGAGTAAACCTCATTTTCTTCAAGAGGTTATCTATTTCTTCTCCTATTGATTTGTTGTTGCAGATGAAAGGGCTAACCTGAGTCTTTTTCCTGAGCTGGGACTTCTTCTTTGCTGCAAAAAAGTGAATGTCGTATGATTTCACCATTTTCCTTATGTATTCTAATGCAAATATCCTCACTGGGAGGTATTTCGGAAATCTGTAGGGAGGTAGCTCACACCCATATACTCTTATCTTTGTGTGCTTTTGGTATAAATACCAATCCCTTGTCTTAGCTTGATCAGAAAGGTGCAAGAATCTTTGAATTTCTTCACTAATCCTTCACTTTGTGTTGTTGTTCAGCATACAAACAACTGGGTGAAAGAACTGGTCTATGAATTTCTTGAAGTTGTACTCTATTGAATTTTTCCTCACTAATGAGGTCCATGAGGTCACTGACTGTGGGCTCACTTCTTGGTTTAATTTTTGAAGTGCACAAGGAAACATGTCTGACTGAAAAAATAAGAACATGTAAACCAGAACTGAGGAATATCTGAACAACCCTTCAATTGGAAACCTGAACAACTGATCATGAATTTTATCAACCAAAAATTGACTGAAATTAAATTTCAGTGAAACTCTTTCTTTTGTGGAAAATATGGATACAAAAACTAGAATAGGTTCATCTACCCATTTAGCTGAGAAATAACCTAACAGGTAAGAAAGCATGGAAATGATCTGGTTGACTTTGATAGTGAATATGGAATATTAGTAAGGGAGATTTTTCTTGGGCAATTGGGCATCTTCTAGGAGAAAAATCTCGAAAATCTGGGCTCTTTGGGGGAATGTGAGTTTCTAATACAAATCGTTTAGGGCTTCAATGAAAAACAGGGCAACTGCGTTGTTTCTAGGGATTTGCAGCATCTGGTCCGTTATGGCACAGGGTTGTTACTGGGTGGTTAACGGTCACGACGAGTGTTTTAATTAGGTATAGGTATGTAGGATGGGACATATGGTGGGTAGAAATAGGGTTACAGTGGCAGAGTGATGTGAATGGTATTGA
>ML780426.1:606085-620313 GCA_009831015.1 Picea engelmannii | reverse complement strand
GGGGATTGGGTGTTTTTAAGACTACAACCATACAAACAGATGTCCCTCAAGCAAGCCAAGAAGGATAATAAATTATCACCAAAGTATTATGGCCCTTATAAGGTGTTGCAAAAGATTGGTACTATGGCATACAAATTGGAGCTATTTGCTTCTTCACGAGTACACCTAGTTTTCCATGTTTCATGCTTAAAGAAGGTTATAGGAGAAAAGATCCCAGTTCAAACGATATTTCCAGAACTTGATGAGGAAGGAAAAATCATGTTGGAGCCTGAAGCCATCACTGACACAAGAATTTTCTAGCTAAGAAATAGATCCATTTCAGAGTATCTCATTAAATGGAGGAAACTACCAGCTGAAGATTCCACTTGGGAAGATGAGTCTTTTATACAGAAGCATCTAGAGTTACTCAAGCATTTCAGACAACACTTGTCTCAAGGGGAGGGGCATGTTAAGCCCTAATATTGGCTCATTACCCCTTAATTGGGGCATATTATATTACTAATGTTATTTTATTTATGTCGACTTTAGGCCATTAGTTGTAATTATACCTCCTAGTCTCCTATATATACCAAGGAGACATTTTCATTCTGAATCATCTTGTACTTGAACATTTAAGTGGGGTAAAAGGAGTTTGCCCCCTCGAAGAGGCTTATTATCTAAAATTATCTCTTTTTCAAAGCGTTGAGTACTTTTCCTGAGGTTTTTCTATGCTATATTGATGTTTGGTTCTTAACAAGTACAGGGTTCACCCATAATCCATAATGTTCCTTCTCCTTCATTCTTCCAAATTGTGTGGAAGGCATTCCACCATTTTTCAATATTGTTCACAAAATAAGTGAAGGCTCTTAGCTGCACATCTCTGACATAGGGAACATGATTAAATATTATATCCAACATGCATGCATGTTCATGCAAATAAAGCTCACACAAGAAATGTTGATATGAGAAATCACTCTGGGAAAAAGTTTCTAAAAACTCAGGCACTAATCATTTTATAAGGCCTTCCTTCCTTAATAGATTTAAGCTTAAAAAGAGTTAATTGTTCATGAAGGAAGATCGGGCATGAGGGAGAAGAGATTCTACAACTCAATATCTCTTCTTCTAACAAATACATTTTATTTTTATCCTTTTGTAGAATCTGGCACTTAGCTTGCAGCGTCTTCAACTCTCCCAATTCCTTCTTCATTTCTTCCCATTTAAATTTCTGAGACATAAAAAATTTAGTGTATTTCTTCCCGAGGTCCTGTATTTCCTTTCTCTGGAATGGCACAAGAATCGTTCCTTCTCCAAACATGGAAACCTGTTGCTACCATTTATCAATCTCTGTCAGCAAAAAGATAGTATTATCTTCTGTGTCATGATGGTCAACTTCTTGTTCATCCTCATCACTGATTTCTAGAGGAATTTGAGCTTGTGTCATTGGTTCTTGTGTAATAGCGACTTTATCTAGATGTGGTAATTCCTCTTTCTCAGCCACTGGTTCTTGTGTGACAATTGATTCTTTCATGGCCTTATCATATTGTTGATTTAAATTAGGTACCAATGGTACTCTCAAGTTGGGTTGGTTCAACAGTCTTAGACATCACTGGTTCTTGTGTTACAGTGACAACTTCATGTATATTCTTTTTATACTGCATATTTAAATCAGGTACCACTGGTTCTTATGTTACAGTGGCATTCTTAGGTGTTTCAACAACCTTATTTTCTTCTTCCTTAGCCACTCGTTCTTGTGTGGCAATCGATTTATTTCTCTCTGCTACCTCAACTAGCTCTTCATGTCTTTTGATTAGTCCCAGATATGAGGGATCAAGAAGGGTCACTTCATACCCAACCAATCTATAAATATCCCCACACTTAGGACACAAATATTCCTTAAATAGTTCATGTGTTTTATCCTTCTCTGATGGCACAGTCTGTCCTTCTAAAATATGGGTTGCTTGCACTAATAAATCCAGATCATGAGGCAGAGGCCTTTGGGCTCCCTTTTCTACTTTTAGCATTTCCAATTCCCCTGTAAGCCTCTGAACTTCTCTTTTCAATTGATCATTCTTAAATAAAAGGGAATGAATTTGAATTTACCTCTTTCAACAACAAGTTCTTGTGTTTTAGAAACTCTTTGATTTGGGCTCAGGTTGTCAATTGGTTATTGTGTAACAATGAAAACTTCTTGTTGTTGTTCATCACCCAGTGGTTATTGTGTAACAGTGGGTGAAAGAGGATGCAACATAGGAATCTCAATTTCTACCATTTTCAGTTTAGCTGCTTTTGTTGCGACAACAACCCTGTTTCTTCTCCTTGTACTTGGGAAAGTTGATGGAAACGCTGACAATGGCCTCTTACTCCTTAATAGATTTGGAAATGTTTGGGGAGGTTTCTCTGAGACAATTTCAACTTCATAATCAAGGGAAACATGGGAAGAATCATCATGCAAAACAAATGACTCTTCGTGCAAATCAATTACATTCTCGCTTTGAATCACTGTTTCAACCTCCCAAATTGGTTCTGGTGGAGTTTCTGCCCTTTCAGGTGACAGTGACCTCTCCACAATTAATTCCTTCATTGTATCTCCATAAGGCATCTCTGTATCTAATCCTTCCCTCATTTCTTCCATGGGTTCTTCCACACTTGGTTATTTTTCTGTATCCCCTCCTTCGTGTTGTGTTGGTTGATTCTCCTCTATCAACTACTCATTTTCCTCTGTTATAATGGTAGGTGATTTTTTAGGGTTTGGGTGCAGATATTTCTCCATCTGCTCTCCAATATCTTCCATATGTACATCTTCTACAATCACAACTCCATGGATATCCCTCATTTCTACATCACCATTGCCCTATCCTAGTTCTCCAACAACGTTATATTGTCCCAACTCTTCATTAATTCCTTCTCTTTCCTCTCTTTCCCTGTCTGAAATACTTTTGTCACTACTTCTTACCTCCTCTTATGATTCATTTCCATCATTTTCATCAACTTCTATTGCTCCCCTGACAATGAATTGAGCCCATGTATGGTTTTTTAGTTCCAAGGCTCTCAACACTATTAATTTTATCAGACAATGGTGTGTGACAAAACCTTGGGGAAAATGCGATTGTCTTACGTAATGTGTCATATTATGCAGAGATTCTAACATATAATAAGGCATATTTATCAATGAGCCATGATGAAGGTGTGACAACAGAACAAAATCATATGTCTACACAATCTTGTACCTACCTTCACATGTAATATATTTCTTCAAGAAAACATCAACCTGGTCCCAAGGTTGAGGTAAAAACTCTATTGTTGTGCCACATCCTCTAGGATGCACTTGCTTTCCTTCCTCCAAAAAAATGGTCTTTGCATTAGGAATGGTTGTCCTTTGTCCAAACCATTTTATTTCAGTTCTAGGAAGCCCCATAATAGAGGATATAACCACCTCTGTTACACTAATATCCAATCCTCTAACATGCGAATGGGTTCCTGTTAAATTCTGGGTGAATTCTGTGGCAATATCATTGTCAAACCCATCCAACCAGTCAAAATATGCTACCCACCCTACATCTTCAAATATTCTGTAGACTTCTGAGCATCGACGCAGGGCGTCGAGGGTTACTGGTTCATGACGGATTGCAAATCCTCCCATGTTGAATGTTATTCTATATAATTAGTTGTTACATTATTGCAAAGGAGTTTCAAGTTCAAAATTCCCAACACATTCCCAGGAGCTTCAACATGCATGAGCGTGCAGGAACAATGGAAGGATATTTGTTGGTATTTTTGGAAAGGTGGTGGTGATTCAAATTTCATGGGAAAAATCAACCTGACAACCATGTTTATTGAATGTTTATGGTCGTGGTTAGTTAATTTATTCAGGGATGATGGGATACCCCGCAACTTGAACTGACGGTATTGGTTGTTTGTTGGTGATGTGGAAGGGCGTGGAACAATCATTATTTCACAGTATCATGTCAAACACATGTCATAGTGACCAGTCATACTTGTAGGTTGTAAACCAAGGACAATGGACATGTACATGTAGGCACTGACCAATGACCGGTGGCAACCGACAAGAAAAATCTATTATCTGAGGTGGCGATTATGTTCAACTTATCAGTACCTTCCATTAATAGATACTTATTACTGACGGCCACAGATGAAAACGGTGGAGGAACTCATAACTTTGCCAACTAGATATGATGGAAATGGTGGGGCCATGGCCCATAGTCTTCTTCATGCGTGTTTCAACATGGTGTTTTAGCACAGTGTTTCAGCACCAGCATATATGCATTCATTCTTATTAATTCTACATAGTCTTCTTCGTGCATGCAATGTGTTTTAGCTAGGTGTTTCAACACGATTTTTCAACACCATCATATCTTCATATATGTACATCTTTGTGGCTTACAGGTATGACTGTGTAATTACCCGAATTAGGACTAAGGAAAGATCATCCTAGTTTACAAGTTAACTATGAATTAAGTTTTAACATAACACAATGTTGAATGAATAATGAATTGTACTTTCTCTAGAATTGACGTTCTCATAGGAAATGTAAACAATGCGGATGAAATAATACAAGATAATGAGATGAAAATGGTATGGAAATGATAAGGAAAAAGGGGCAATTTTAGTACCCAACAATGTCTCACTGATTCACTTGAGTATATTAACATAGTCTTCTTCGTGCGTGTTTCAACACAATGTTTCAGCATGTTGTTTCAGCACCATGATATCTGCATTCATTGAACATTCGTATTAATTCTGCATAGTCTTCTTCATGCGTGCAATGTGTTTCAGCCATGTGTTTCAGCACCAACATATATGCATTCATTCTTATTAATTCTACATAGTCTTCTTTGTGCATGGAGTGTGTTTCATCCTGAGCCAAGTGTTTCAACACCAACATATTTGCATATATGTAAATCCCCATGGTTTACAGGTATGACTGTGTAATTACCCAAATTAGGACTAAGGAAGCATCATCCTAGTTTACAAGTTAACTATGAATTAAGTTTTAACATAACACAATGTTGAATGAATAATGAATTGTACGTGCTCTGGAATTGATGTTCTCATAGGAAATGTAAACAATATGGATGAATTAATACAAGAGAATGAGATGAAAATGGCATGGAAATGATAAGGAAAAATGGGCAATTTTAGCACCCAACAATGTCTCACTTGAGTATATTAACATAGTCTTCTTCGTGTGTGTTTCAACAAAGTGTTTTAGCATGGTGTTTCAACACCAACATATCTGCATTCATTGAACATTCTTATTAATTCTACATAGTGTTCTTCATGCGTGCAACGTGTTTCAGCATGGTGATTCAACACCATATTTTCTTGGAATACTCCTAATATTGAACATTGATTCAAATTTATTTAAACTAATATACTTTTAAAAGATTCACCAAGACTTTTAAAAGGTTTTATAATTATGTGAAAATTCTCCACAATTTCACAAGATTTTATAAGTTCGTGATTCACCCAAATTTTACAAGATTATATAATTTGGTGAAATATTTGCCAAAACACATTATATATGCATATTATGTTATTGATAAAATAGTCTTCACACTCTCCCATGTGTCATGGGGATTCACCCATTTATTATACATATAAATTTAGGGGGGGGGGGGTGTTAAAATTTTCCCTGCTACTTGAGAACCATTAATTGCTTATGGATTTAACACTTAGCAATCTTTTCCACCATAAGCTATTCCTTAATGCATAATGCAAGTATTTATAACCACTTTAGAAACTTTAGAAACAAATGGAGGGATTAATACACATAAAATTCATACACTTTAAAATTTATATATTCATCAACATCAAATGTAGAAACAATGAGATTCATAAAATCAAACGTGCCATGAAATGTGTGTATCTATATCTATATCTATATCTATATATATACTCAAAATTGTCTAAATTGTACAATTTTTACAAAATGGCATCTCATGCCCAATATACAAAATGACAATAGTTAGTCAATAATTGGCCATTTCCACTCTCGCCACCCTCAGGGGCATCCTAGAAATCTATATTTCTTCTCTTGCTTGAGGATGCACCTCGATATGTTCTAGTCCTACGTGTGCTTCGATGCTCTAGAGACTACACAAAGAATAAATAATGTTATAAGTTTTTTTCATCAATGAATTAATAGACAAGGAAAATGATACTTTGTATTTTAACCTAAGACAACTCACTGCATATGAAATTGTCAATCATGAGGGTGTTACCCTCCTCCGCGACCCCAATATCTCTACAATGCTGCCCTGCATTAGTTACAAGGATCAAGTCAAGAAAATTAAACAAATATGCGTAAATATAAATTCATGAAACATAAAAAATTATCATCAATGCATTATCTCACCGTGAATATCTCAAGCATCGATGGAGATTCACTGGAATATGGAGCACTAGGTTGTACAACCTTCACCAAGACAACCTCTACTATGGAAATCTCTATCAATGGAGTCGAAAGTGGTGGTGGGGGTGGGTGGAAGACAAGTGGGATTCGAGGGACCCTCACAGGATGTACAAATGATTCCAACACCCTAGGCCTAGAGAATGGTAACCCATAAGAAACGCCTAGGTTCCCAAGGGGTGC
The DNA here is from genome assembly GCA_009831015.1 of Picea engelmannii. Taxonomy (NCBI): domain Eukaryota; kingdom Viridiplantae; phylum Streptophyta; class Pinopsida; order Pinales; family Pinaceae; genus Picea; species Picea engelmannii. Next base: position 613,721 of record ML780426.1, on the reverse strand, counting down.
AATACTACTATACCTAGTAAATATATTAGTGGCCTACATACATATGAATAAAATTGAACTATTAGTACCAAATAGTAAAATTCAAAAACATAAACACAAAAAAATTGAGAATTATAAGATATTTAACTTTACACATGATACATGTGATGTTGGTGACTTTTCCATCCCAAATGGACAGTCCCTGATATCGTTTGGTGCCAAATCCTGTAGAAACACAAGAACATATAAAATATTTGACGATGTCATAAAATAAAGAAATGACTATGTTGAATCTATCAAATGTGATATATACCTGTGTCTACGGTGCACCCAATGAACATGCTGCCTCTACTGCTGCATCAGTGGTGGGGTTAGGCACTGATGCATCCATAGGTGTAGAGAATCTGTTGCTGGGACGTAACAACTGCAAAGAAACATACAATCAAATATCTATATAAATATACAAAATACGAAATAAATATATAACGATGAAGAACATAGAGAGGGTTAAGATACTAAGCTCCTCCATGAAGCTATGTTGTCCATTGGGCTCTATAGTCCCATAGCATGTCTTTCCACAACTTGAGCATCTGTGAGGTTCACATGTACAATTGCTATTTCAATGTGCCCTCTCCTCATTGTATTCTCCTGTGCATGGTGATGCTCCAACCCCTTTATCAATGTCATTGGCAGACACCTCATATTGAGATAGTGCAACAAAGCTACTATGTTGCACTAGGCTATGAGTCAATGATGAGATGGCCAGTTGTACCTGTTGTAAGTTATCTACAACAAGAGAATGTTGGGTAGGGGGGTCAGGTCATCACCTGAGGGGATGGGGACCTAACACGACGTCGTGTCTGACATGTTCTCGGTCCTGTGTGGACCCTCGACCTATTAAATTTTCACTATGCTAGGCTCAAGCATGAGGTTTATTTCAATTTTATCATTTACTTGAACCATAAACAAATGAAGCTACACCATTCACAATTGCTACAATAACCAAGATCACAAGAAGAAGTACCATGCACAAGAACACAAGAAATATCCTTGGAAAAACTTCTACTCAAGGGAAGAAAACCCATCAATCCTTTGCTATATTCTCAAGACAAGATCCCCCAACAATAAAAACCTAATGCACACAAGAGGGTTCTCTACCACCTTGAAACTTGTTCCCAAGAGAGGTGCACACTTCAACCCTAAAATGTACTTGCTGAAATTTCCAAATGACAAGTTACAAGTGTGTTTCCTCAATGGGGAAATCACCTTTATTTATACTAGACTAGACACAACATGTCTTCCCATAGCTCGAGCATCTGTGAGGTTCACATGTACGATTGTTATTTCCATTTTCCCTCTCCTCATTGTATTCTCCTGTGCATGGTGATGCTCCAACCCCTCTATCAATGTCACTAGCAGACACCTCATGCTGAGATAGTGCAACAAAGCTACTATGTTGCACTAGGCTATGAGTCAATGATGAGATGGCCAGTTATACCTGTTGCAAGTTCTCTACAACAGGAGGATGTTGGGTAGGGGGGTCAGGATGGGGATGGGGACCTAACATGATGTCCTGTTTGGCATGCTCTCAGTCTTGTGTGGACCCTCGACCTATTAAATTTTCACTATGCTAGGATCAAGCATGAGGTTTATTTCAATTTTATCATTTACTTGAACCATAAACAAATGCATCTACACCATTCACAATTGCTACAATAACCAAGATCACAAGAAGAAGTACCATGCACAAGAACACAAGAAATATCCTTGGAAAACCTTCTACTCAAGGGAAGAAAACCCAACAATCCTTTGCTATATTCTCAAGACAAGATCCCCCAACAATGAAAACCTAATGCACACAAGAGGGTGCTCTACCACCTTGAAACTTGTGCACAAGAGAGGTGCATACTTCAACCCCAAAATGTACTTGCTGAAATTTCCAAATGACAAGTTACAAGTGTGTTTCCTCAATGGGGAAATCACCTTTATTTATACTAGACTGGACACAACATGTCTTCCCATAGCTCGAGCATCTATGAGGTTCACATGTACGATTGTTATTACCATTTTCCCTCTCCTCATTCTATTCTCCTGTGCATGGTGACACTCCAACCCCTTTATCAATGTCACTAGCAGACACCTCATGCTGAAATAGTGCAACAAATCTATTGTGTTGCACTAGGCTATTAGTCAATGATGAGATGGCCAGTTGTACCTGTTGCAAGTTCTCTACAATAGGAGGATGTTGGGTAGGGGGGTCAGGTCTTCACCTGAGGGGATGGGGACCTAACACAATGTCGCATCTGGCATGCTCTCGGTCTTGTGTGGACCCTCGAACTATTAAATTTTCACTATGATAGAATCAAGCATGAGGTTTATTTCAATTTTATCATTTACTTGAACCATAAACAAATGCAACTACACCATTCAAAATTGCTACAATAACCAAGATCACAAGAAGAAGTACCATGCAAAAGAACATAATAAATATCCTTGGAAAACCTTCTACTCAAGGGAAGAAAACCCATCAATCCTTTGCTATATTCTCAAGACAAGATCCCCCAATAATAAAAACCTAATGCACACAAGAAGGTGCTCTACCACCTTGAAATTTGTGCCCAAGAGAGCTGCACACTTCAACCCTAAAATGTAATTGCTGAAATTTCCAAATGACAAGTTACAAGTGTGTTTCCTCAATGGGGAAATCACCTTTATTTATACTAGACTGGACACAACATGTCTTCCCATAGCTCGAGCATCTATGAGGTTCACATGTACGATTGTTATTTCCATTTGCCCTCTCCTCATTGTATTCTCATGTGCATGGTGACGCTCCAACCCCTCTATCAATGTCACTAGCAAACACCTCATGCTGAGATAGTGCAACAAAGCTACTGTGTTGCACTAGGCTATGAGTCAATGATGAGATGGCTAGTTGTACCTGTTGCAAGTTCTCTACAATAGGAGGATGTTGGGTAGGGGGGTCAGGTCTTCACCTGAGGGGATGAGGACCTAACACGATGTCATGTATGGCATGTTCTCGGTCTTGTGTGGACCCTTGACCTGTTAAATTTTCACTATGCTAGGATCAAGCATGAGGTTTATTTCAATTTTATCATTTACCTGAACCATAAACAAATGCAGCTACACCATTCACAATTGCTACAATAACCAAGATCACAAGAAGAAGTACCATGCACAAGAACACAAGAAATATCCTTGGAAAACCTTCTACTCAAGGGAAGAAAACCCATCAATCCTTTGCTATATTCTCAAGACAAGATCCCCCAACAATAAAAACCTAATGCACACAAGAGGGTGTTCTACCACCTTGAAACTTGTGCCCAAGAGAGGTGCGCACTTCAACCCTAAAATGTACTTGCTGAAATTTTCAAATGACAAGTTACAAGTGTGTTTCCTCAATGGGGAAATCACCTTTATTTATACTAGACTAGACACAACATGTCTTCCCATAGCTCAAGAATCTATGAGGTTCAAATGTACGATTGTTATTTCCATTTTCCCTCTCCTCATTGTATTCTCCTATGCATGGTGATGCTCCAACCCCTCTATCAATGTCACTAGCAGACACCTCATGCTGAGATAGTACAACAAAGCTACTGTGTTACACTAGGCTATGAGTCAATTATGAGATGGCCAGTTGTACCTGTTGCAAGTTCTCTACAAGAGGAGGATGTTGGGTAGGGGGGTCAGTTCTTCACCTGAGGGGATAGGGACCTAACACGATGTCGCGTTTGGCATGCTCTCGGTCTTGTGTGGACCCTCGACCTGTTAAATTTTCACTATGCTAGGATCAAGCATGAGGTTTATTTCAATTTTATCATTTACTTGAACCATAAACAAATGAATCTACACCATTCACAATTGCTACAATAACTAAAAGATCACAAGAAGAAGTACCATGCAAAAGAACACAAGAAATATCCTGGGAAACCCTTCTACTCAAGGGAAGAAAACCCAACAATCCTTTGCTATATTCTTAAGAGAATATCCCCCAACAATACAACCCTAATGCACACAAGAGGGTGTTCTACCACCTTGAAACTTGTACCCAAGAGAGATGTGCACTTCAACCCTAAAATGTACTTGTTGAAATTTCCAAATGACAAGTGACAATTGTGTTTCCTCAATGTGGAAATCACCTTTATTTATACTAGACTGGACACAACAAAAATGGTGTCTATTGATACAACAAGGCCGACCTCAATAACTCAGAAAATAATTAATTATTACAATAAACCTTAATTATCTTTCACATATGGTGAGCCCAACTTGTACCCTTTACATCACAATTAGGGTTACAAGAAAATATTACTCTTAGACAATATAGCAAGGGATCCACACGTCCACTAGTGCTCATCCACTAGGGACACACCAACCTCTGCTCAGCCACATGGACATCATACTCAACAAAATCATCTAGAGTACCTCATCGTCTCAACTTTCACACAGAGGAGAACGATACACCCATCACATGGGCACACCCAACCATTGGGGGACGACTCGACTCTCTAGAGGAGAACGATGCCCCAACCACTTGGGGGACAACTCAACTCTCAAATAGAGGAGAATGATGCCCCATCATGTGGGTATGCCCAACACTGACCTCCCTCTCAGGTCGACTCAACACAGTCTCAGAGGAGAACGTATCATGGAGGATGTCTCGCGACGCTGCAATCATCAACACTACCCACCCCATGGAAGTCACCAATGTCAAAGTAGTTGACATGCTTACCCATAATAAACTCATCCCATAATTTCGTCATAAAATATAAGGGCATCTCCCTGTTATTGTAGGGAGGTTTATCAAAAACCATATACCACCTATCCATCCAGTTTTGACTAATCTGGGGATGGATGCACCAGTCAATGGAGATGTGTTTCCACGTCAATGGTAGTTCTTGTCCATTTCTAGGATCCCTAAAAATAGACAATATTTGTTTTTTTGAAATGTCCAATTCTTTGACTTGGTTTTTGTCCAAACTAGTGCTATAGTACCCATACATCCGTGTCCTATAATCAGAAATAGATGTCAATTTCCCTTGGGAACTTGCAATGGACTGCACAATGATGTCCAAAGAAGTAGACAAGGAGACTCTGCTAGGCTCTCTAGTCTCCCTAAATTGTTCCTCAAGGGTTCGTAATATAACCAACCCCTCATCAATTTTAGTGTTTACATTGTGTGGTGGTGGTGGGTTGGGGTTTTGATCTTCTTGATTTTCTTCTGAATGGTTTAAATTGTTTTGGGGTTCCATTGCATTATATATGCTGCAATTTAAAAGCCATGGCATGTAAATTAGGTTCATTTTTTATTTAAAATACAAAATTACAATTTTTTTTTTAATTTAGATTATTGGGAGCAAAATACTAAATTGGATTAAAATTAAGAAAAATGTTACATAGGAGAAGGTGGCCCCCTCCTCCCTTTCTTCCTCCTCTCTAGCTCCATTATATTTTCCCTTTAAACAATTTTATCAGTAAGACCATTCTTTATTCTGCATGATGGCTTCTTCTTTTATTCCCCAAGATTTGACATGTTTATGCCATTCTTGCTTGAGGGGCTCCTCAACAAACTCAACTATTTACAAAAATAAAAAAATAATAATTGAGTAAAAATTTTGTATAGTTCCACCCAATCCATAGAAAATCTGAATTTTGTATAGTTCCACTCTATTAATGGGAAATTTGACCATCAAACTTTAACCTCAAAGGTTTTATCCCATTTTAAAAATATCATATCATAAAAAAAAATTCAAAAAATGAGTAGATAAATTTAAAAAGAAAAACACACCAAAAAAATCAAATTTAATCCACCTTTAAGTCACTTCTCTCTCTCTCACATATATATATATATATATATATATATATATATATATATATATATTACATGAAATCTTATTTTTTTGCTATCAAATTTCCACGGGTCAACATAACTTTCTCCTTTATCCAAAAATCTGAATTGACATATATGAATTTTTTCTTTTTTTTTTAACAAAAATCTTAATCTTTCAGTATGCTCTGCATTATTTAGGCTATTTCGTCTTTGGTTTGTTTATTTTGTTTTTCAGCATAGCTTGAGCTTTCAAAGTCTTTGTGGACCTAGAAAGTTTAAACAGCGGATTTTTTCTGTCTCAAATTGGTATCCAGCATTTTGATATTGACTCGAGGAAACCTAGTCGTTACGTGCTGACTTCATGAAAATGATTGTGGTTTACTTTAAAAACTTTGTTATAATTTTATTTTTCTCCACAAAACTATTAATAATTATATGGTTCAAGCTTTTTGTATAGCTTAAAGATTTTGTGAAATTTTCAGAGGAATTATTAATAATTATATTGTTTTTTTTCCTTTTTCGGAAAAGGTCAATGTGAAATTTAGTTATCATCGATCCTGTTCAAATTTATCAAATAGTGAGAAAAACCCATCGGCTTCCTGAAAAAACTCTCCTAATCTGTACCGTCACGTGGATATCGGGTCATCTCTTGTAACCGAAAATCTCGATACTCCTTTTCACGGCATCTTCTATTCAAATTTTCAAACTGATCTGCTCACATGATTAATTAATGGACGACTGACCAGCCAACGAAAATAATTTATTTGCGAATGTTGTTGACTCTGAGGGGAAGCCATGGGACCAAAGTAAATTATTTGACGATTATGTGAAAAAATAATTCAACCATTAATTTAAACTAATTATTCTTTTAGTTCAAAGTTCAATAAAATTTTAGAAGAATTGTTGAAATTGTAAATTTTAGTTATTGAGATTGTATCTTATGGCAAGGAGTCCTATGATCTTGAAAACCAACTAAGAATCTTTAAGGATTTTTGCTCCAATATGGGTATGACTATTAATACTGATAAGACTAAAGTTATGATTATTAAATCCAATAAGATCCCTTATGATACCATGGTATATGACAACAACAACTTGGAGGAAGTGACATCATACAAATATCTTGGAATTGATATTCACCACAAGCTTAATTGGAATTATAGCATTGAGAAAAGGATTATTGGGGGATGGGAAGCTTATTATGGGCTTGAAAACAATTGTAAATCAGTTGAACTTTGGAGTTGGGATAAGAAGAAACTTCTTTTTGAGACTCTTGTTACACCTGCTATTCTTTATGGATGTGAAGTTTGGGGCTGTAGTATCTCTCGTGAATACTGGAGAAAGAACAAATACAAAAGAATTTTATAACCTATAATCTCAAAATTAAAGGAAATACGTCCTATCCCATCCCCCTCGTAGAAACAAACCTCTCCCCCATTGAGAGCATGACTATGACTAGATACCTAATGTATAAGAATAAGTTAAACAATATGGAAGACAAGAGGCTACCTAAAATTGCTTCCAAATCAAGTCATAACCACCATCGACTCAAGTGAGGATGGCATAAAGACGCTTGGTCTTGGCTAAACTATTGGGGAATCATGGAAGAAACCATTTTGCATAATAAAGATACTATTAAAAAAAACGTCAAATCAAAATATAAGGAAAAAATGTGGTGTGATAAAGAGTTAGAGGAAAAAAAAAATTAAGGTATTATAAAGATGTAATCAACCCTAATCTAGAAGATCAAAATTATCTATCTATTTTGCCAAGTGTAAAGAAAAAAATAAGCATTGCTAAGAT
>ML780426.1:593783-605755 GCA_009831015.1 Picea engelmannii | reverse complement strand
CTCTTAACTCAACAAAAGTATGGTGATCTTGGAAAGCTTCTCTTAATGCTTTTCGAGCACAGAAACAAAATTCTAAAGAATCACAAGTAATCACTTACCCTCTTAAGGTCTGATAGACCAATTAGATCTTAGTGGACGTTAATAATCATCATTACCTTGAATCTATTTAAACAAAATAAAATTACAAGTTCACCAATAATTTCATAAAGTGATTTGATGATGGTTACTAAAAAGAATAAAAAAATAAATTAACAACTCAAAACCATATAGCTAAGCTCTATTATAATATATTTGTATGAAGAGTTTGTCCAATCTATGGATTCATAAAGTGCATGTATGAAATCAAAAAGTAAATTATTTGACAATTATGTTAAAAAATAATTTAAGCATTAGTTTAGACTAATTGTGTGTTTTGTTCAAAATTCAATAAAATTTTAGAAGAATTGTTGAAATTGTAAATTTCAGTTATTGCGATTGCATATTGTGGATGTAATAGGGATTCATCATGACCTTGAATCCATTTAAACAAAGAAAAGTTGCAAGTTCACCAACAATTTTATAACCTGATTTGATTATGGTTACTAAAGAGAAAAAAAAAAAAAAACAGCTCAAAACCATATAGCCAAGCTCTATTATAATATATTTGTATGAAAATTTTGTCCAATCTATGATTCATAAAGTGCATGTATGAAATCAAAATGATCCTTGTTAAAACAATTCCAAAGAGTTTTCCTAATGATACATATGAATTCATATAACCAGTAGCAATATGGAACATATGAATTCATATAAACAAAGCCAACATCGGATTGTTTTAAATGGAGCAATTAGGTTTGTGGAACTAAATATGGATGGTTAATTGAAGAAACAATTGGGTAAAATATACATGATATTAAAATCCACATAAAACTTGTGAATATGCTCCCTATACTTAAACATTGTGGTTCTATTTTACTCCAGTATAGCTTATGGAAAATGGACAAAAATGTATCTCTAATCATGGTCACGGTCTTCAACCAAGGAGCATTTTGAGGCTCGTGGAAAATTGGGGAAATAGAACTTTCAAATTAGAGGAGTTAGGGAAAGTAAGAATAAACCAGGTATATGTAAAAAGTCATGTATTCATGCATGCAAACAACAAGAGGTAAAATAAATTCCGATGGGTAATGAGCCTACTTCATTTGCCTCATGTGGCTTTTCACTCCTTGTAGTTGAGTTCTCCATGGCAGCATGAGATCCCTCATCAAATAGTGGGAAAATGTTTCAACTAGGATACAACTTTTCTCTTTAAAGAGGCCCTTGAATACTCATGCAAACTGTGCATATAATGAGGGTACAAAAGGCCAATTTCAACTAAACAATGCAATGCCTTTCTTTAGTAAATTCAAGAACATGAGACAAAGGATTACTTCCTTCACTAGTAGCTTAAAATGTCTTCGCCAATCTTGACTATCCACTATTTGGTGAAAAAGTCCCTAGAAGAAAACATTGTGGGCTGCTTCTCTTTAGTGCTTAGATAATTTGATTTTAGGGTAAGATTACCTTCCAAAATGAAGTGCAATTGCAATAAATTTGGATCTAGTTTGAATGGTTTTTATTACTTTATTTATTTCCCAACCATATCCACTAATGAATAGCTAGAGCTCAAGTGAGATGGAATGCAATACATTGGATGTATATATGTTTTATGATATTTGTTCGGTTGAAAAAATGCTACTCAAACTCCATATATTTCCTATATTGTTATAACCCTTTGTTGATCGTCTCTACCTTATGTTAATTTCCATCATATTTTTTCTTTGTATAGTTCACCATTCATCCTTTTCCTTTGCCATTTAGTTTGCTTGTGTCCCATGACTATCAAAACATATCTTTAAATCATTGTAGTAATTGGCATTTATTAAGGATCTAAACAAAAACAGAATTTTGATATAGGGCTTCATGTGACAATTCTCAATAGTAGGGGTGTTGACCATTTTGGAAGTCAATACCTTACATACTATTTGAGAAAAAATAGTTGGAAAAAACACTTTAAAACATATATTAATGTCTAAAAAACTGATCCATTAGAGGTCAATTCATCTTCACCCATGTTCTCCTCTTGTGGCTTTGCTTCATCTTCAACCTTGCAGTCCTCATTCTCAAGGTTGGTGATAGTGTGGGAATCTAGAATATGAGGATTCCACGTGTCCTTTTTACTATCTAAGTTAGTTGAGTCACCATCGAGAGACTAGATCTAAGAGCATCTTGAATCAATAGGTGGAGGAGGAATTTGACATAAGAAGGAATTCCTAGATGAACAATAATTATTTCTATCATCTTCTAAATAAATGTCACTTGGATAATGATTTCTTCATTCTTAATTTTAATGGATGCTCATAAATGCATCTACTTCCTTTTCTCATTCAATAATTGCTAGGATGTTCTTAGCAAAGTCCAATGCATGATTGTCCTACATGACATTATACTTTTATATCTAATTGGAGGGATTTTCCTAACACTTATTCCATCTACCGATCCAAGTTATTATGTTGCAATGAGATTCTACAATATCGTTACCGTGCCTCTTCAAACCCCTCTTTGCATCATCAAGTTTGTAGAGCACACAATAGTCAGTCTAGTACTGGTATGGTATTGTTTGATCCAGATATTGAGGGCTAAGATCTAGAAGGCTTGGATGCCAAGAGAAGAGGAGAGAAAACATATAAATCTTCCATGAAATTAATCACAAGAACATTGATGAAAATACATGGAGTAAATACACCACAAAAATACGAGAGAGAGAGAGAGAGAGAGAGAGAGAGAGAGAGAGAGAGAGAAGAAGGATTCCATTAAGAAGAACCATTATATGCAATGAGACCAATTTTGGGACCTTTCCTTCCCAAACTTCACTCAATTTTGAGAAGGATTCACTCCATCAATTACATATCTATCAAGTTCCATTTTACAAAAAAATATGATTTTATGAATTATACATATGAACTTAGACTATAATATCCCTCTCCAAGATTTGGATCAATCCTCCCCCTTTAGAAAATGATGGTCCCCATAACCGTGGGTTTTTGGATGAGCCATAACCAAGTTAGCAATGGAAATCTTGTTGTTGATATTGATTACGATTTATGGGATATTTTACATGGGTAAAAAATTACAATAGGATTTAATAAATACAAAAAAAAAAAATTGAAATGAAAAAACCCTATTTTTCTCATAGTGGACCTCTAGCTGCAATTTTGTTTATATCTTTTTTCACAAATGATGAAATCAAATTATGTTGAAGACCCATTTGAGGAATCAAATAGATATTTCCATTTATATAAGATACTTGCTCTATTGTAGCCCATTGAGTGAGAAGATTATTCTTGAAACTCAAGGTACATGTGGCCACACTATTTTACAAACCTTTGATACTTCAATCAATGATATATCATAAACCAAGAAACAAAATGAAATTCCATAAAAAAATGCCATTCGAGATAACATAGAATCCTTTAAAATGAGTTACAGTACACCCTTTGATATGCTCTATAGAGGTCTAATTGACACTTGTATAAAATTTGCAGAAGATGGTTACCCTACATTTTGTCGATTATTGTGCATATATGGTGTCCATACAACTATGGGTAAGATGAGAAATGGATGAAATGAGGTCACCCAAGCTTCCATATGTTGCATGTATATTTTTTAATCTGTGACATGGTTGTATGAATCTGCAATAATGTTGAATGTGAGAGCGCCAAGTGCATAAGGCCACAAAGGATGTCAAGGGTTTGTAGAGAAACATCGATTGTTGTAGAGGTCATGGAACCTCCATGGGTAGCGTGGAAACCTTGCAAAATTTATGAATAAGTTGTATACCAATTGATGTAGTGAGTCCATGTAAGGATGATCATGCAATGGTGAACGAAAGATTGAGGGAATTAAAAACCCTATAATTCCTATGGACCAATTGTGATACATATAGTGTATGGACCAACAAATGGACTTTAAGAGTGCCTAAGAAGAAAATATTTGAACCCAAACTATGATTCAAACCCTAATTCCCATGGAGTGGTTACCCACTCTGATACCAATGATACAAATCTTGAGGGATAAGGCTTGAATTCCAAGAGAAGAGGAGAGAAAAAATACAAATCTTCCATGAAATTAATCACAAGAACATTTATGAAAATACATGAACTAAATACACCACAAAAATATAAGAAAGAGAGAGAGAGAGAGAGTTGGATAAGAAGGATTCCATTAAGAAGAACTATTACATGCAATGAGGCTAATTTTTGACCTCTCCTTCTTGACCTTCCCTCCCTTCCTATTTCCTTCTTATAAGGTGTCTTGTTGATGAAGTCAACTTTGATTAGGCTTGACTTCGTCAATTACATATATATCCAATTTCCTTTTACATAAAAATATGTCTGAGTGACTTATACATTTGAACTTAGACTATAATCACCCTTTAATATTCAAATAATCATCATCCAAATTGACAAAACCAAAACTATATAAGAAGAACACCTAGAACCAAAGCCAAAAATAGATATAGTACCAAAGATAATGTTAATGTTTAAGCCATTATTATAGTTCTTTGCATTTCAATGAATAACAACAACATGAGATAATATCACTGAGAAATGCACAATCACAAGAGACACATCATTTATCCTGGGAAACCCTCATGAGGCAAAAAACCCAACAAAAATTCCTTAATAAAGATAGCCAATACAATGCCAAGAGATAACTCAAACAAGTACATAAATTCCTCTCCCAAAGATGTGACTCTCTCTCTCTCTCTTCTCCAACTGCAGCTCCGAAACTTGTCTCTCAATGAACAAGTGAGTGTGTGTCTAAGTGAGGCACTAGCCTCCTTATTTATACAAGTTTGGCATGTGTGGAAGTGTCTTTTCACTGGCAGGGCCAAATTCTTCTTCTGGGTGGTTATAACCACCTTTATTATATTTCAGGGCCTCTTTGATATATTCTAGGACCAACTTCTTCTTTTGCCTAATACAATTATATTATGACCAATCCACAAAAGGGGATTTGGTCCTTTTACAATAGCCGACATGATCAATCCACAATGGGGATTGATCCAATGAATAATATATCAAATAATATTAAGAATACACTTTGCAGTTACATTATTTCAACACTCCCCTTAACAAGAAGGGTATTCCACAGCAGCATCAGACAAGAGAGAGGCCTTTATCATCAACAACATCAGGAGGACAAAATCATCAATATCATCTTGTAACATTGACTGGCGTATCTATAAATCATCGGAAGTTTTCTTCATTGGCAACATCATCATTCTCAAAGGAATGCAATCATCATCTGCATCAATATGTATTAGTATAAAACTAATACATCATCATCATCAAAGCACGAGGCTGGCTCATCATAATATAGGATTGGCTTTACGTCACAACTGTTAAGCTGGAAGCTCAGTACTCATTATGATTTACGTCACAACAATGAAGATGGAAGCAAGATACTAGATTGGATTTATGTCACAACTTCTCAAGCTGGAATCATAGTACTAGTATCATCTCAACGTCTTTCTTTACGTCACAACACTCAAGATGGAAGAAAGATACTAGACTGGCTTTACGTCACATCTATCAAGTTGGAAGCATAGTACTAGTCTCATCTCAATGTCTTGCTTTACGTCACAGCACTCAAGCTGGAAGCAAGATACTAGACTGGATTTACGTCACAGCTGTCAAGCCAGAAGAACAATACTAGTCTCATCACATCTTCTTGTTTTACATCACAACCATCCGGTTGGAAGCAAGATACTAGACTGGCTTTATGTCACAGTTGTCAAGCCAGAAGCACAGTACTAGTCTCATCATATCTTCTTTCTTTACGTCACAACCATCAGGTTGGAAGAAAGATCCTAGACTGGATTTACGTCACAACTGTCAAGTCGGAAGCACAGTACTAGTCTCATCACATGTTCTTGCTTTAAATCACAACCATCAGGTTGGAAGCAAGATACTATATTGGCTTTACGTCGCAGCTGTCAAGCTGGAAGCACAGTACTAGTCTCATCACATCTTCTTTCTTTACGTCACAGCAATGAGGCCGGAAGAAAGAGATGTCTCATCACAACAACTAATCCCCCTTTCGAGGAAGTTCCTTTCGGACTATTCCAAGCTTATCTCGAAAGTTCTTAAACTTTACATGAGATAGAGGCTTGGTCAACACATCAACAACCTGTTCATCCATGCTAACGTACTGGAGCTTTAAGGTTTCTCTCTGCACCATGTCATGGATGTAATGATAACGAATCTCTATGTGATTCAACCTGTCATTAAATACAGGATTCTCTGTCATCTTTATGCAGCTCTGGTAATCACATAGGATCATGGTTGCTTCCATCTCTAGTTCAAATAGGTCGGTCATCAACTTTCGAATCCATATAGATTCTCAGCTGGAAGAACATGCAGTAATGTATTATGCTTCTGTTGTGCTGAGATCAATGCTGGATTGCTTCCTACTCTGCCATGAGATCATGGCTGATCCCAAACTAAAGCAACATCCTGAAGTACTTTTCCTGTCAGAAACACTTCCTGCCCAATCTGAATCAGTGTACCCACTCAATGTGAAATCATGATCTCCATCATAATTGAGACCACAATCTAATGTACCCTTAAGGTACCTCATCACATGTTTTACAGCCACAAGGTGAACATGTCTGGGTTCTACCATAAACTGACTCAAGGTGTTCACGGAAAAACAAATATCTGGTCTGGTGTTCTTCAGGTACATCAACGATCCAATAATTTGTCTATACAGTGTGGAATCAATCAATTCTGACGAAGTGTCGACCAGTAACTTTAGCTTTGTTTCCATGGGTGTATTCATGGGCTTGCACTCTAACATGTCGAATCTCTTCAAGATTTCAACTGCATAGTTCCCTTGGTTAAGGAATATCCTCTCTAGACTCTTCCATACCTCAAGACCTAAGAAATAGTGCATTAGGCCAAGGTCTTTCATCTCAAATTCTGAAGCGAGTCTCTTCTTACATTCAGTGATGAGATTTTCTTCTCTAGTTAAGAATAAGTCATCCACATACAATAATAGTATTATTGGCTCATCGTTCATAACCTTTAAGTAGAGGTTGGAATCTGTTTTACTCTTGGTAAATCCCAAGATCGTCATAAATTTGTCTATCCGGCCATACCAAGCTCTAGGAGCTTGCTTCAATCCGTACAAGGATTTCTTCAACTTGCAGACATGAGATTTCCTGTCTTCAACTTCAAATCCTTGAGGTTGCTCTATATACACTTCCTCTTCAATAACACCATTTAGGAAAACTGTCTTTATGTCCATCTGGTGTAACTTCCACTTCATCTTAGCTACAAGGGTTATGATGGTTTTGATCGAAGTGTATATGGCTACAGGAGCGAATGTCTCTTCATAGTCAATGCCTTCTTTTTGAGAAAAGCCATGAGCTACAAATATTTCTTTATACTTCTCAATACTTCCATCAACAACATGTTTTATTTTGAAGAGCCATCTGGACGATACCACATCCTTGCTATTCGATCTAGGAACTATTTCCCATACATCGTTCTTTATTACAGATTGGTATTCTTTTGTCATGGCATCTGCCCATTCTTTCTTCTGAATGGATTCTTCAAAGCAGGTAGGCTCATTTTCTAGGAGATCACACATCAAATCCATATAACTAGAGAATGGCTTAGGTTTCTTCACATGTCTCGTGGTTCCTTCGGGAACACCATATTTCTCTCCATCTTGAATAAGATATCTAGTCCAAGATGGATTTCTTTTATGGGATATTATCATCTGAGGAGGTTCTTGAAACTCTACTACGTCATGATCTTCTAGAATTTCTTCATCAGGTGAAGTTACGACTTCCCTCACTGGTTCAGCAGCTCTGGGAACCTCCCTCACTAATTCTGAAACTCTAGGGATTACGGGTTCCTCTTCATATACCTCTTCAAGCTGGCATTTTCTCGATTTATTGAGAACTGCATCTTCATCAAAGGTCACATCCCTGTTGATCTCAATGTGGCGATGATCTAGTATATAGATCCTGAAGGCCTTGGATACCTCACAGTATCCCACAAATATTCCCTTCTTTTCTGAGGGTTCCAGCTTGTTTCTTTTCTCTTTTGGTATATGTATAAATACTGGGCAACCAAATATTTTGAGATGGCTTACCTATGGCTTCTTTCCAGTGAACATCTCTTCCGGGGTCTTGAACCCAAGTGCACTATGGGACAATCGATTTTGCACATATACAACTATCATAGTTACTTTTTCCCATAAGCACATAGGAAGATATTGATCGTGGATCATGGTCTTCATGGCTTCCATTATCGTTCTGTTCTTTCTTTCAGCTACACAGTTTTGTTGAGGATATAGGGAGTAGTGAGTTCCCTCTTGATCCCAACATCTTTGCAGAAGTTCACGAAATATTTTGAGGTGTACTCTCATCCATTATCTGACCTGAGTATCTTGATCTTTCTTTAAAAAAGATTCTCTATCAAGGCTTTGAATTCCTTGAATTTGCTGAACACTTCATCTTTAGATTTCAAAAGATACAACCAGGTCTTATGAGAATAATCATCAATAAATGATACACAATATACATACCCGCTAATGGAGAACGATGGCATTGGGCCACACACATCTGAATGAATAAGTTCTAGGACTCCTTATGTTTTGTTGTCTCTCTTCGAAAAAGGGTTCTTGATGTTATTCCCTTGTACATCCATTGCATACGCCTTCATGTTCAACCTTGAGTTCTGGTAAACCTGTGACCACTTTGTATATGTATGGTAGCGCCTTGTAGTTAATGTGAGCTAGTATTCTATGCCAAAGTTCACATGGATTCTCAATGGCATGGGTCATGATAGCTTCTGAGTGACCCTTTAGCTTATACGAGCCACCTTCTTCTTTTCCAATGATGATTGCTTCTTTTAAGGTTTCTCATTTAGCCCACATAAGAACTTCTCCATCTATAAAGGCAACTATGAAGCCTTTCTTCTCTAAAGCTGATATGGAGAGTAGGTTCTTTGTCAAACCCGGTACATAGAGTACATCCTTCATCTTCATTGAATTCCCTGAATTTAGTTTGTAGTTTGATTCTCCCACTCCCTTGATGGGATATTGATAATCATCTCCAAGTGTCACTTTCTGAGAAAACTTTTTTTCTAAAATGTAAGAGAGAATATCTCTTTGTCCTGTCATGTGCTTGGAGGCACCGCTATCAATGAGCCAAGTGTCCTCTCCAAGTGTTACCAATCCTGAGAGGGACGAGATTAAGACATGTTCTTTAATTTGTTCTCTTAACATCTTTGCAGGTGGCTCTTCATCTTCAACTGCATGGGCATGGTGCCTCTTTTGTTTCTTCTTGTATTCTTCTCGTCTAGTTGGACAAAATTTTGCAATGTGTCCCATCTTGTCACAATGGTAGCATTGTACAGATGAGTAATCTCTTTCCTTTCATTTTCCTTTCTTATGGAATCTTCTTGGATGAGGTTCTTTATGATTGAATTTGCTTTGGGGTTGAGACTCTTTGTAAGTCTCTTTCTGGAAGTAAGACTTCTTTCTTCCTCCTTTAGTGTGAGTAGCTAGGGATTGATCTTCATCTCTTTCTAGTAATGCCTCTTGGTTAGCTACTCTTGTTTCTTCTTGGATGCATTCTTCCCATAGACTGTCAAACTTCAGTTTCTCTATTCAGGCACAAATCGTTTGGATGAATGCATCCCAAGGTCTTGTGAGACCATTTAGGGCCATCATTATAAGTTCGTCTTCGTCTATAGTATCTCCAATTGCTTCTATTTGTTCTTTGAATTGGGATATTTTGGAGAAGTATTCTTGGATTGATTATCCTTTCTGCATTCTTGTATTCTTGAGTTGAGTTCTAAGATTCATCTTTCAGTTTATGTTCTTTCCTTCATATAGTCTGTTTAGGGCATCAAACATTTATTTCAGAGTCTTCTTTGATGACACATAGGGAATTATGTGGTCTTTGATTGAATCTGCAATGATTCTTTTGGCCTTGATTGTGTCCTTTTGGTACTTTGCTTTTTATGCAGCATCAGCAGGCTCTGGTACTTTTTCTTTGACCAATCTTGCTAGGTCATTCTCTTCAAGAATGAGACCAATCTTATACTTCCAGGCACAAAATTTTTCCACACCTTCTATCTTTTCAACAAGCTTAACGCTTGTAGACATTTTTTACTTGAAGCTAGGAAAATGTCCAAAAATGAAAATGTTCAAAATCAAATTCTGAACTTACCAGGAGGTGCGCTTTGCTGAGGCGAGTAGACTGGTGTGCTTGGATATGAGAAAATCCAACCTTTACCCCTCCAAAATTGATTTGTGGATTTATTAACTGGTGCTTCTGGTTTTCTGGTACTCTGGTACTTCTGGTACTCTGGTTTTCTGGTACTTCTGGTACTTTGTGAAACTAGGGTTTCACTTTCCGGGAGATCTAGCCACTAAAAAGGTGTGTTGAAGGTGCCAAAATGATCCTTGGGGGAGGAGACACTTTTCTAGATGGTTTTAGGGATGAAATACCTCTCCAACAAAAAACCCTAATTTGCATGTATGACAACAATGACGTTTTTCACTTTTCTCTTGTGAAAGATGCTCTCTTCAGCTTGGCTCTGATACCATGTTAATGTTTAAGCCATTATTATAGTTCTTTGCATTTCAATGAATAACAACAACATGAGATAAGATCATTGAGAAATACACAATCACAAGAAACACATCATTTATCCTGGGAAACCCTCATGGGGAAGAAAACCCAACAAAACTTCCTTAATATAGATAGCCAATACAATGCCAAGAGATAACTCAAACAAGTACAGAAAGTCCTCTCCCAAAGATGCACCTCTCTCTCTCTCTCTCTCTCTTCTCCAACTGCATCTCTGAAACTTGTCTCTCAATGAACAAGTGAGTGTGTGTCTAAGTGAGGTGCTAGCCTCCTTATTTATACAAGTTTGGAACGTGTGGAAGTGTCTTTTCACTAGCAGGTCCGACTTCTTCTTCTGGGTGGTTATAACCACCGTTATTATATTTCGGGGCCTCTTTGATATATTCTGGGGCCGACTTCTTCTTTTGCCTAATACAATTATATTATGACCAATCCACAAAAGGGGATTTGGTCCTTTTACAATAGCCGACATGATCAATCCACAATGGGGATTGATCCAATGAATAATATATCAAATAATAATAAGAATACACTTTGCAGTTACATTATTTCAACAGATAGAACCATAACTATGTCCATTACAACCCTATACATAACATCTCTCGAATTTCTGTCGGGTACTAACAAAGCCTTAAGGTGGAAATTATACAAGCTTAGACCCACTTTGAATGCTATCTATTCCCATATGCAAATCCCCCACCCTATATAAAAATCCAAAAAAATTAACTTAGAGCTCAATAACACATACTTTGCTCCAAAAACTCACCAAGAGTTATGCCTTTCCAAATACTTAAGCATGCATGGGGGACCTTAATATACATAGAGGTTTGTAAATATTCCTAACACCCGGTGCGAATTAAGCCTACATTCTTCTCACACCAAAGCCATCATACCCTTCAATAATTGTTTCTTCAATGTGATAATTGAAGTATAAGTGTTATCCACATTTTTGGTTATCAAGATGATAATATGATTATGTCATGATAATAGAAGATCAAACTCTTCCTTAAGAACTTTTTCCTGAAGAAGGTTACACTTGTCATTTTCTCAAAATCATATTTTGAAAATAGTTCGCAGGCTGCATATATACTCTCCTGCAGGGATCCTTAATTTCCGCATGCTGCATTCAGCTAGATTGCGGACTTTCCGCACTGTGTTAATGGTTAGGGTGCGGACATGTTTCTAAAGGAAGAAAATGAATAAGTTCTCGATCCTTCTAGAAGGAATCTTCTAGAAGGGTGAGTTGGAGTTCGAATGGTTGGCAAAATACTGACTT
>ML780426.1:528721-574088 GCA_009831015.1 Picea engelmannii | reverse complement strand
ACATGAATATGTCCCTTTCCCATAATGATGATGTCATCTTATTACATGATTCCTTGATCACATGTATAGACTAGGTATTGAATATATTAATGCCTTTGCTGTGATTGGTTTGTGTTGTTGGGATTAAACGAAACAAGAGCATCGGATCCAAGCAAGGAACAATAGAGATTAAAGGAGAGTGTTCATAAGGTATGTCCTCTATCCATTTCTCTTAGTTCATTCAATATCGAGATCTAGAGAAAGAGTAGTATTCTGTTACGGTTTGTTCCAGATCCAGGTGGATCTGGGGAGATTGGTCTGTGTCCGCACTCACGAATTTATCCATAAACAATAAGGTATGAGCATTGGCGGTAAAAAATTCCATCCCATAAGTTGTGCATGCCAATGTATGTGTTGATTCAAGAGGTGATCACCATAAAAACTATACATGTGATGGGATGGGGTAGTGGACCACCCCCCCATTGATACAACATAAAACCTCATCATGTATTCAATAAATCAAGCTTGAAAGTGATGATGGATGGATTATGTTACAAAAATTGATGGTATAACTCTCCATCCCATTGGTTGTGCATGTTGAGGCATGTGTCAATTCGAGAGGTGATCACCCAAAATACTACACACATCATCCAAGGAAGGAGTGTACCATCCCCCAATTTATATAACACCACCCCTTTGTCATTCTAATGGCCTTACTATCTTGGTCATCATCATGTTGGTTTTGTTTGTGTGAGAAATAATAATACTAGAGGACATTAATAAAAACAAACGTTATATTATATTCTTATCTTATATTATGGTGTTTTCCTTCCATTAAGTTGTCTTATGTTTTCATGTAAAACATTAAAATTAGATAATATAAATCTTTATGCTACTTTGATCCCCTCAAATATAGATAGAGAAGCACTTCCACTATCACATGCAATTATGTGTCCAACTTCATTGGATTATCCCTATATAATATATCGCAATATATCTACATTCTTGAGATTTGGTAGATTGGGGATTTTCGTAGACACATCATGGTTTATTGCCTACTTATCTAGTTATAACTAAGAAAATATTTTCTTTTGGAGTAATAAAAATAATTCCAATTGAGGAAATGGTTCCTTGGATTAATTTTTCCAAATTTAATGGAATATATTAAAGATTTACAAAAAAGCTCAATGTTAATGAAGTCCATGTAATACAAGTTTTCCAAATTTAATGAATAGTTCCTTGGTCCATGAACACTCTATCAAAGTCATACCTTTACTTGTTGATTTCTTCCTTTGACCTATTCATTGAGATAGGTAAAATAACACCTCCCTTCAAGAGGATATAGTGAGAAGGCTATAATTGTAGTATGGAGGGGTTGAATTCAACAATGATAGATTTATGTGATAATGTTTAACCAATACCATGGAATATTTCACATAATTGGAATATTAGATAAATGCTTACATAGCCACACAAAATATGAAAAAAACATTCACATAAAAGATTAACACTAGGGTTTATAATGTAGAAAACCTTGAAGGGAAAATTTCCTTGTATATCTGTGTGTACATTTCAATGCTATAAGACTCCATTATATAAGGTTTAGGCATATCCACCTCATAAATGAGGAACACTAGAAACTAACCATCTAATTAATAATGAGCATTAATCCACCAACGATCTTATTAATGAAGATCAATGTGTTAGCACTCCGTAATTTCTCAGGATGAGGAAGAAATGGCAGAGGTAACCACAAAACCACTTGGAGTCAAGGATCTATCCCTCCAAGACTCAGAGAGGGATCTCTCTATATGATTTAACTTTGTTTGGATTGGATATTAGGCTATTTATGAGAGTACATGTTTTCTTTTGAATTTTTGGTTGGGACAACGAAAGAGGCCCATTGGGAAAAATGGGTTCAACAAGGTTTAAGGTGATCAAATGAAAGAATAAATAAGATCAAATGTAACAAGGAAAGGTAATCATGTTAGTGGATCATTGTATTTTGTGAGATGGAGAAAGAGGAAAATCTTAGGGTTCACTTCGAATGTAGAGCATTGCTACCTGAATTCTACATTCAAACTTCATAAGAAAACATGAATATTGTTTTAAGCCAGAACAAGGTGTTTGAAACAAATTCTGAACATAATATTATTATAAACAATAAAAGAAAGAAACAACATGTGAAACCAGAGAAGAAAAGGTTACATCAAGAAGTGCTTCACCACATAACTATGACACTAGAATCTTGAAACATAATGTGTTTGTATTCATAAAAAAGGATCACTTAAAGCCTCCTGAAAATATTTGCAATGGATGGTAATCTTTCAATACCATTTTTCCCTTCAGGTCTAACCCCTATGTTATATTGCATTCTATATTTTATAATATCCCAATACATTTAGATCCTACAGAGTAAAGGATCAGATCCCTTCCTTAATTGTTTCTAGATATTTATGAAAATACCTAATTAATCATTTTACCCAAAATAGATATTTGATCTCATTTCAAAATCATACGATATATCTTGAGTTTATTACAATATATTTGATTTTTACCACTGAAAGGGTAAAAATAGAAATAATTGCCTACTGACCACTATCCTAAACCTGGGGAAAATACAACAAAATCCCAAGAAACGGGTTATGCTTTGATTTTCTTAATAAACCAAAACTGATATGATATTAGCCTAACACCAGCATCTTGAGGATGTGTTATAATTGGAAAATCATCCTGGAAGCCTTCGAGAACATTGAGGAATCCATTTACCTTGATCTGAGGAAATTTCTTTGCTCTTTATTCATAACATAACTTTTGGCAACTAACGAGGTCAAAACAGATTGCATTTAGTTGTCGATTTTCTGGGAATGATTTTCGGTAGCTAATTATGGGTTTTGAAATTGATTTTAGTTGGAGAAACATGTAACTGGTCTTGAACTAGTAAAAAATGATTGATTTTGATCATTAACCCTTCTTCATATATCATAATCACCTCATTTCATATCAAGGGAAGCTTCGGCTAGAGTGTCAAGGCTCAAGTGAGATTTAGGTTTTAGCTTTTTGTGGACAAGCTTGAACCTCAAAACCTTGTTCATGTTCTGCAGTCTGATATTCTGTTTGAAGAGCTTCTTATTCTTGTGCTTTATAGTCTCATATTTAATGGCCAACTGATCCAATGCAGAACCAACTTTGAGAGATGACTTTCTCAGAGTCTCATTCTCTCTTTTTATATATCTTTCTAATACCTTTAACTCAGCAAGTTCTTCTTTCAGTTTCTGGACCTTAGTTATTTTGCTAACCCTTTTCTTTGATGATGTTCCAGGTATTCCCTCTTCTAGATTTTCCATTTCTACAACTAATGGCTTTGAATCTGAATCTGAGTATGGCAGATTTAGGACAATTTTTACTGTAGATTTTATTTGATCCTTTGCATTTTTCCCAAATTCTAGCTTCCTTTTTGTTTTCTTTGATTTTGATGGGGAAACTTGTGTTGCAATTGCTACAGGTGACAGTTCTCTCCTCTTTCTTTTACTTGTTCTTGGAGAAGTTAATTGTTGTGAGGAAGTTTCTCCTTTCTTAAGTTGAACTTCTTGTCCAAATTCTCCCCAAAACATAAGATAATCCCAAGTCTTATTCCTTCTACTGAACTCCTCTAACACTATCAGTTTGATCAGACAGCGATGAAATAAAATGCTGCTAGCATTTTGAGGTTTGGCCTGAACTTTGGAAACCATCTTGGTAAGTCTCTTAAGAAGATAAAAAGGCATATTCAGAGGTTTCTTACCAATGAAATGAAGGAGCAGTCTAAAATGGTAAATCATGGTCCTTCCATATCTCCCCTCACAAGTGATGTAAACCTAAATAATCTTTAGCAATATTTTCCATTTCTCCTCCAAGTAGACTCTGGGAATATCCTTTTTCCATTTCATATTTTGATGCTCTTCTTTGAGAAATGATCTAAAATCAATTTCCTTGATTGAGGTGGTCTTAAACCACCTTTCTCCTTCACTAGGCATCTTTGTGGTTGCTTCTATAATGGATTCATCTATCTGCATCACAACAGGCCCAAGTTGAACTTTAAATCTATCAAAGCTTTTGGAAAATGCCTCCGTGACATCCTAATGGTACCGCTGGAGATTCTGGCAGAACCTATAACATCCAACATTTTTTAACAATTCAAAAGCCTCAGGGTGTGCCTCAAGGTATGAAACATCCTGCAATTCCTTTCTAAGAAGGGCACCTCCTGTTGAGATTCTCATTGCAGGAACTGCTAACAATGCTTTAAAACTGGGATCCAGGGTATGTAAGGGTGAGAGGTGGACTCAAATGAACATGGAGGGAGGATAAAATGATGATATTCAAGAATAGAGTCAAAGGATGAAAACTTTGGGTGTCTGTGGGAAGATTTAACACAACCTCAAACATAAAATCGACTGATTTAATGCATGAGAAAGATAATGACCATTTTTTGATCGATTGGATTGTATGGGCACGATCTAGGGTTATCATCACTTGACTGGAAATGGGATAAAAATATCATAATCCTTTCTGAAATCAGACGAATGATAACTGAAAGCGGTTTTGGCAGCATAACAAAAAATCATGACTTGTGTACAACCGCCGATATGAGAGTGATAAGACCCTTTTAAACACTTGAGATATTCATTACTTTTGGCAGCTTATGACATGCGTGAATAATATGTTTAGCTACTTAAATTTTTATCTTTCGGTAGATAATGGCTATAATATTTTGACCTTTAGCTACTGAAAATCAAACTTGCTGCCACAATTTAAAATATGAACCAAATTCATGAAATCCATGATTATGCCACTCTAAACCTTCAACAAACTCATGTGGATACCTCATAATTCAAATCTTATCATATGAAAACATCTAGCTCCAACCTTTAACCTGGATAGTTGTTTGAAACATCGGATATATCACTGCTCCATTGCCCCTGAGCACCTTATCATGAAAGTACCTTCAGCCCGATCAAAAAGATTCCAATATAGATGATTGGAAAACAAATGGCCTATATTATAGGACCCTAACACAATGAATTAGTTTTCATTCAATGTCAAATATATTTGCATAAATGTCAACTAATATAAGATTATCTAACTAGGTGGACCATTCATACTAACAAATGTGAAAGAAGTTTCGCCATTTGGTAGACAACAATACGAGCAGTTTTAATCTAGCATTCAATTATATTGTAATGAGGACCAACACTTGGGACCATGTATTCGTAGGGGGAATTCTAATATGCTCCTTAGTGTGTATTTTGTTTACAACACGCCCTTGTCATCTTTTAGTGTGAGAGAAAGAAAAACTCTATTGTGTTCCATTGAAATGGAATATTCACATGTGATAAGTATTCATCCTTTATTATATGTGTACCTATCTATGTATGTGGCACCTCAAATAAATCAACAACCAATCATTTTTTATTTTGTATCTCTAGATTCTCTAACAATGTCAATGGAATCGTAAAGTTGAGAGTATTGGCACACCAACATTTGAAGTGATCAGAATTGCCTAGTTTGGCACCAATGCTAATGACCAAATTAGAGAAAGACATTGCACCCCAAGTTTAGGATCTACTTATTATAGAATGGAAAATGGGTGGCTCATTAATTTCCATGAATCATGATGATCCACATGGATATTGGTGGCCACCCACCTATTCCACTAGCTCGAAAAACTATTTTCCACATTAGCAATTTTTCAACAGTTTTTCGGGTCCCAAACTTCTGGGGCCGTTTTAAGGCCCTAAAAGACATTTTTTGGGGATTTGGGGCCCAAGTGAATACTAATGGCACTCGAATGGTCCAGTCGAAATTCATTCTTTTTCGTTTAGACCTTTCCAACGATGTATTGAACGCCCCAAATGAAGATCCTATGCAAAAATTACGCCCATGGGAAGTTGACGTATCAACTACCCCCATCGGGGCCCACAAACCTTTTGGATTTTCGTCTTCCAGGATCAGGGTTTTGGGTTTTACTTATATTAAAAAGAACTTTGGAGCCTCATTGTAATAATAATATTCTTGTGAATGCAAGTAGCTGTCACATCTCTTCTCAGAGATAAGCTACCCCCATTATAGCAAGTCTTTCACTCTGTATTTTTATAGTCTCCGTACATTTATTTCATTAATAGAAATAACGTATTATTGTATTTCTCTATTTCTATCAATATTTATGTGTATTTCATTTTAATATCTCTTCTTTCATTTTGTTTCTAAAAAATAATTTGGATCAGTGGTATCAGAGCAAGCTTCTCTTGACCGTTTTTTAGTGCATGTCCCCGACGAGGTCCGAGTATAGAAAGTTGTGTCTCGAGCTTGTCTCTCTTGAGGAAAATCACTCTCTCATGACCAAGAAACCCTCCATGAAGGAAGAAAACAAAAACGACGGAGAAAAAGATTCTATCAATCTGTTGCTTGAGCAAGCTCTCATGCGAAAAAGGGACCAAATGATGGAGAATTTTTCCCACATCCTTCAATGCTTATCGATAACAGCAGACGCATATTCATCAAGCGACCACTTTGGAATCACCTCTCCTTTCAAGGTACAAGTTAATTTTGACATTCTCGTATTTGAAGGTCAGATAGATGCAGATGCCCTAGACAAATGGTTAAATATGCTAGAAGGTTATTTCTTTGTTCACAATTTTTTCGACAGGGAAATATCACCTTAGCACTCCTTAAGGCTCTCCCCCATGTCAAACATTGGTGGGAAACTTACTAGGAGAAAAGTTCCATAGAGGAGTCTGGAATATATGGGGCCGAGCCCACTTGGGATTTTTTTGTGGATGCGGTCAAGGAACAATATTACCCTGTTGGCAACTATGAAGACCAATACATGAAATGGACTAGGCTGCGTCAAGAGAGGGGCCAAGTAGTGTCGGAGCTCACCAATACCTTCCATACCTTGCACATGAAGATGGGTATCAAAGACTCTAAGAGACATCTGATTCTGGAATATCGTGGGGCTCTACACAAAAACATCCAAACTAAAATTGATTTTATGGACATCTCATCACTGGGTGATGCTTATCGATATGTTGTTAAAATCGAGCAGAAATTTAAGCACCAGAACAAGTGAGAGTTCAGGTATGAAAATACGCAACAACCAAAGTATGGTAAAGATGGCCCTAATAACCAGCCTTCAAAAAACCAATCCAAGCCATAAAAAAATAAGGGTAACGAAAAGACAAAGAAGGACACTGGAAAATGCTGTGATTTCCAAAAAATCCCCTAGTACAACACCGATGAATGTCTCTCAAAATAGTCATTGGTGGCAGAGATCAAATACAAGGAGTCAAACCCTGATTTAGAATATGATTCAGAAAATGCTTGTAGAAGAAAGATCATCGACGCAGACCCCACTGCTATTGTCGTGGCTGCAACAATTCAACCAGAAGAACCAATAGATATTGAAGAGGGGGAGCACCTTTTTCATTCAAAGGTGTGGGTGAAGGGGACCCTGCTGCATTTTATTGTTGATAGTGGAACACAGAAGAACCTCATCTCACCAGAGATCGTCAAACAGTTGGCAATGTCGACAACACCACACCCTCATCCATACAACATCGGGTGGCTTCACTAAGGACGTGATCTTCATGTCAACCAACAGTGTCGATTGTCATACGACATCCAACCCTTCAAGGATGATGTATTATGTGATGTTGCCCCATTGGATGTCTTTGATGTTCTCTTGGGTCATCCATACATGTGGAAGAACCATGCTATATATGAGTCTCAACCCTGTAGTGTCATTTTTATTTGGGGGGGTCATCTCTACAGGATACCAGAGGTAGTTCCAACTATTGTCCCACCTAAATAGTGCCGCAAGGTAGTATCTCATACTGCAAAATTCATATTCTTCACAATCTATTCAAAATTTGAACAAAAGGACATTGCAACCACTATAGCCTTAACCCAAGCACCTTCTACCCAACAGAAGCAGGTCATCAAGATTGCAGCAAAGAGAAAAGATTTATTTTTCAGACAGTCATCTCATGTAGCTCAACTTATTGAACAGACTCAACCCCGCCAACAACAGGTTCATGAAATCCTTCAACAATCTAAACAACGCAAGTTCGCCAGCAAGAAGCATCTCACCAAGGTTCAAGTTCAACAAACGCTTCCCCCTCTCCCCCAGAAATTCAACGCAATGGAGACCATTTCTTCCTAAGGAGGGAGAATTGATCCAGGTGGATATCAGTGGCCACCCACCTATTCCATTCGCTCATAAACAAAATTTCCACATTGACAGTGTTCCGGGTCCCAAACTTCTGAGACTGTTTTGAGGCCCTAAACCACATTTTTTCGGGATTCCGGGCCTAATAAAATGTTGAAGGAAACTACCAAAATCACTAGCATGGGCCAGTGGAAATTTTTTCTTCTCATTTAGACCTTTCCAATAGTGTATCAAGTGCCCCAAACAGAGATCGTATGGAAACGTTAAGCCCCCGGGAAGTTGATGTATCAATGCTTGTCGATAGCAGTAGGTGCATATTCATCAAGCGACCACTTTGGAAGCACCTCTCCTTTCAAGGTATAAGTTAATTTTTATATTCCTGTGTTTGAAGGTCAGACAGATGCGGATGCCCTAGACAAATGGTTAAATCGGCTAGAAGGTTATTTCTTTGTTCACAATTTTTCCGATAGGGAAAAGATCACCTTCGCACTCCTCAAGGCTCTCCCCCATGTCAAACATTGGTGGGAAAATTATTGGGAGAAAAGTTCCACAGAGGCGTCTGGAATATATGGGGCCGAGCCCACTTGGTATTTCTTTGTGGATGCAGTCAAGGAACAATATTACCCTATTGGCAACTATGAAGAATAATACATGAGATGGAACACACTACATCAAGAGAGGGGCAAATAAGTGCCAGAGTTCACCAATACCTTCCATACCTTGTGCACGCAACTAGCTATCAAAGACTTCGAGTGACATTTGGTTTTGAAATACCATGGGGCTCTACACAAATACATCCAAAATAAAATGGATTTTCTGGACATCTCATCACTAGGTGTTTCTTATCGATATGTTGTTAAAATCAAGCAGAAATTTAAGCACCAGAAGATGTGGGAGTTAGGTCTGCAAATACGCAACAGCCAAAGTATGGTAAAGATGGCCCTAACAACCAACCTTCAGAAAACCAGTCCAAGCCACAAGAAAATAAGGGTAACAGAAAGGCAAAGAAGGACATTGGAAAATGGTGTGATTTCCACAAAATCCCCTGGCACAACACTGATGAATGTCGCTCAAAATAGTCATTGGTGGTCGACATCAAAGACAAGGAGTCGAACCCTAATTCAGAATTTGATTTAGAAAATATTTTTAGAAGACAAATCATTGATGCAGACCCCACTTCTATTGTCGCGACTGCAACAATTCAACTAGAAGAACCAGCAGATCCTGAAGAGGGGGAGCACCTTTTTCATTCACAGATGTGGGTGAAGGGGACCCCACTATATTTTATTGTTCATAGCCGAAGCCAAAAGAACCTCATCTCAACAAAGGTCGTCAAACATTTGGGGTTGTCAACAACACCACACCCTCAACCATACAACATCGTGTGGCTTCGCCAGGGATGCGATCTCCGTGTCAACCAATAATGTTGATTGTCATACGAGATCCATCCCTTCAAGGATGAGGTATTGTGTGATGTTTCCCCATTGGATGTCAATGATGTTCTCTTGGGTCAGCCATATGTGGAATCCCCATGCTATATATGAGTCTCGACCCCATAGTATCATTGTTACTAAGGTGGGTCATCTCTACAGGATACTAGAGGTAGTTCCAACTACTGTCCCACCTAAACAATGCCGCAAGGTAGTATCTCATACTCCAAAATTCAACTTCTTCATAATATGTTCAAA
Source organism: Picea engelmannii (assembly GCA_009831015.1). Lineage (NCBI taxonomy): Eukaryota > Viridiplantae > Streptophyta > Pinopsida > Pinales > Pinaceae > Picea > Picea engelmannii. The sequence goes on along the minus strand of ML780426.1, from coordinate 564,215 downwards.
AGGTGAACAATAGGACACTGCAACCACTACAACCTCGACCCAAGCACCTTCTATCCAATAGAAGCAGGTCGACAAGATTGCAGAAAAGTGAAAAGATTTCTTTTGCACAAAATCATCTCATGTAGCCTGACTAGTTGAACAGACTCAACCCTGCCAGCAACAGGTTCATGACAGCCTTCAACAAGCTAAGCAACGCAACTTCTCCAGCAAGGAAAACATCTCACCAAGGTTCAAGTTCAGCAAATGCTTCCCCCTCTCCCCCATAAACTCAACGCAATGGAGACCATTTCTTCCTAAGGAGGGAGGATTAATCCAGGTGGATATCGGTGGCCACCCACCTATTCCACTGGCTCGAAAAACAATTTTTCACATTGGCAGTTTTTCAATAGTTTTCGGGTCCCAAACTTCTGGGGCCGTTTTGAGGCCCTAAACAATGTTTTTTGAGGATTTGGGGCCCAGGCGAAGACTGAAGGAGATTGCCAAAGGCAATAGCTTGGGCCAGTCGAAAGTCATTCTTCTCGGTTAGACCTTTCCAACGGTGTATGGAGTGTCCCAAACGAAAATTGTATGCAAACGTTATGCCCCCGAGAAGTTGATGTATCAACTACCCCCATTGGGGCCCACAAACCTTTTGGATTTTCATCTTCCGGGGTTAGGGTTTTGGATTTTACTTATGTTAAAAAGGCCTTTGGAGCCTCATTGTAACAATCATCTTCTTGCGAATGTGAGTATCCATCAGATCTCTTCTCAGAGATAAGCTACCACCATTCTAGTGAGTCTTTCACTCTGGATTTTTACTGTCTCTGTACATTTCCTTCATTAATAGAAATCATGTATTACTGTACTTCTTTGTTTCTAGCAATATTTATGTGTATTTCATTGTAATATCTCCGCTTTCATTTCATTTCTAAAAATTAATCTGGATCACATGAGATCTCTTTCCCTTATTTGGAATCATTGATGTTCACTTTGTCACTATCTCATTAATCATATTTTCACATCCTATCATGTACAAATAGGCATCACTCTATTTATAAATGATAATTAAGTTTTCGGTAATGAGTCTACTGGTACTTTATAATGGGATTGAGCTTTGCACAACTATTATTATAGTTTTAGTCACAACAATATCCTACTCCACTCCAATCTAATATCATGCCATTGTTTATAGATCATTATTTTGTATAAGGAATAAATGAGCCAATTTCTTGTGTTTTTCCTCGTTATTTATTTTGGGATGTCTCTTTATTTATTGTTTATGTTAATATATTCAATTTACTTTCATCAAGTTAAATTAGAACACATTGTGATTCATATTAAAGTACTAACATTCCTAATCTTTCTATAAGTTGAACAAGTATTTACAATACCTCAACAACCCATTATGAGTATCTCACTATGACCAACTTGGTTGTTGTAGTTAAAAGTGATTAAGTTGCATTGGTTTACTAAATGTGTGTGACCAAGGTTTTGGTGGTAACTTTGATCCCCTAGATCAACTATGAATATGAATTGTTGTTGCATTGTATTTATAGAAATGTCTACCAATGAATTCCTTATTAGAGATTGGAAAAGTGGTGATAATCTTAGGCAAGAAGGTTTCACTATCATGAACTTGGTTGTTATGTTTTAATGTGACTAGTTGTATTGCCTTACTAAATCTCTCAAAGGATTGAAGGAATGTGTGTGGCCAAGGTCCTAGCTTATAGAATCCTCTTCAAAATAATTCCTTCTTAGAATATGGGAAAATGATTGGTATTCTTATGGAAGAAGGGTAATGTAGAGCCAAGATACTCCATGGTTAAAAAAGGGTGTAGGAGGGTGAAGAGACCTTATCTTACCAATGCTTATAATTTTATATGCTATGGAAAAATCACATTTTCTTGATTTTATTGTCTAAACAAATCCTCTATGAAATTTGAACAAGGGTCTCCTCAAGAAGTTATGGTTGTCACCAATTCACCTTACCCTTTTCTCTTTGTCATAGACATAGAATATTTGACATTAATTACCTACATCAAAAGAAAAATTAAAATTATATATATATATATATAATGTACATGGTAATCAAATAATTTACAAGAAGTATGCACCAAATAACATTGCATTCAATAAGATATATCACTATTTGTGATCATCTCATATTTTTTTTAATGTAAAAAACAACATAATTTATATATGTGTGTGTCAATTGAGTTTATCCCTAGTGGTTTGTGCTGAGGGGTGTTTTCCCTCACCTAGGTTCAATTCAAGAAACATGTATGAGCAAAAAAAAAACTCCCAAATATCTAATAAAATTTGTGTATAAAGTTATAATTTCACTCAATTAATGAGAAATCTAACCATAAAATTTTGTACATTTAAAAAATTTAACATATTTTAAAAAAATCTATATCATCATAATTTCAAAAAATCAGAAAATAAAAAAAATTCACTAAAAAAACATGAACTTTCTAACTTACTTATACTTTATTTATTTATTTATTTATTTATATATATATATATATATATATATATATATATATATAATCTGATAGCCTAAATATGAATTCTCCCCTCTCATATTTCCATAGACGCTAACATAGCTTTCTTCTCTGTTCCAAAATGTAAGTTAGCATATCTCATTTATCAAGCTCAACGTAGCTTTCTCCTCTATCCCAAAATCTAAATTAGCATATCACATTTTTCCACACAAATTCAACATAACAATTTTCCCCTCTCATATTTCCAGACAGGTCAAGCTAGCTTTCTCCTCTTATTTCCAGACAGGTCAACACATCTTTCTCCTCTGTCACAAAATCTAAATTAACATATTTGGTTTGTTTATTTTGTTTTTCAGCAAAGTTTAAGTTTTTTGAGCTTTCAGAGTCTTTGTGGACCTAGAAAGTGTACACAGCAGATTCTTTGTAAATCAAATCGGTATGCAGCTAGTTTTCTACATTTTGATACGGACTCGAGGAGGCCTACTTGTTACATGTTGACTTGGACCTTCATAATCTGCGTATTTCTACATTCCCAATGGTGATAGAGTGAAAGATATTGTATTAGCAAGCTTATTATTAATATTTACGTAGAAAAGTGTATACTTATTGATAATGGGCAGATTTAATAGGGGTTTAGTGCTTAATAAGTTTTCTATGGACAGGATTAAATATGGTTGGAATATTCTTAGTAATCACACAAAATAAATGGCTGTGATTTCAATCATTAACTCCTTAGCTATTATAAAGACATCTGTTTATGTGTTTACTTTTTTACATTTACCTAATCATATTTAAAAATTACTTTGATACTTAACTGATTGCCCGTAAGTGATTAACAGAAATTAAAATATTAACACCAGATAAATGAAACACCGTTTATTTGTTAATCAATAATAAAATTTAATAAATTCTTTACCAACCGATACCTTTCAGCATTCTCCAGCTGCTGTATTAGCGACTGTGCTAGTTATACTTCAAATAGTGATACAGATTTAAATGGAAAAAAAATAAATGCACGAAATACTATTCTCCCGTTGATATTTAAATATCAATTGCAGCCTATGTTGGCTATTGTGTCATCCAACTACAGAATTGGCTTTATAATCATGAAGCTATTTCTTCCATGAAAATAGTTGTTCTTTACTTTAAAGATTTTGTCATAATTTTAATTTTTACAAAGAATATTTAATAATTATAGTGTTCATGCTTCTGCTTTATTTTAAAGATTTTGTTAATTTTTAAAGGGAATTATTAATATTTATATGTTTTTTCCGGAATAGGCAAGTGTGAAATTTGGTCGTCATCGATCCTGTTCAAATTTATCAAATTGTGAAAACGAACCCATCGGCTCCCTGATAAAAGTCTCCTAGTCTGTACCGTCGCGTGGATATCGGCGCATCATTTGTTATAGAAAAATCCCAATACCCCTTTTTCACGGCATCATCTATTCAATTTTTCAAACTTATCTGTTCAGATTATTAATTTATGGACGACTCACGGGGCAGGGAAAATAATTCATAAGGGAATGCTGTTGACTCGGAGGGGAAAGGAGAAGGGATGGGACTAAAGTAAATTATTTGAAGTTTCTGATAAAAATAAATAACGGATTAAAAAAATTAATTCAAGCAGGAGTCTAAACATTTTAATTTGTATATTTGTTGGATTATTTTTTCAAAATCTTTAAAAATTTAAAAGAATTGGTTTTAGTGGTTGAGAAGATTCTATACTGTGATTATAATAGAGATTTATTAAGATGCTAGTTCTATTTAATCAACATAAAATTGCACTTTCATCAACCATTTCATTAACAATTAGTAATGATGTAAAAAAATAAAAAATGTTTTAAATTTTCCTAATCTTACGGTCTATAGACGTCGATTTCGGTCCATTTTATAGACTTTCTTCAATTATTTAACGCTATCTCCGCTTCATTGTCGCTCATTATGTTTTCAGCCTATCGTCTCTTCTTCTCCCGATGGAATTATATGATCCTCGCCTTCTTCCTTCCCTGCCTCGAAACCTCCTCTTCCTTATCGTTACTGCCTCTCTAGTCCCCTGCTCCTTGTGCTTGGACGCCCAATATCAATATTGCCAAAATACTAGTAAATGTGGAAGTGTGTATATCCAGTATTTTTTCAGTGTAGGAAAGCGTGGATGCCGTTTTTCTAGCTTTCAGATAGATTGTAAATTAATGAGAAAAGACAAGACCACAAAAAAATAATATAATGTAATATTGTATTATAATATATGTTAAAATCTAATATTGTATTGTTTTTTCAAATGAGGTAAAAAATTAAATTTTAAATGTCAACTTTTTTACACTTATTAAAATTTCAATAATTTTACATTTCTTAATATTTTTTTAATTTTTTAATTTTAATAATTTTACATTTATTAATATTTTTTTAATCTTTTAATTTCAATAATTTTACATTTATTAATTTTTTTTAATATTTTAGTATAATTTTATAGAAATTTGTATGTAGTAATTTTTAAACTTTTAAGTCATATTTTAAAATATAAGAAACATTGAAATGTTTTTACTTTTTTAATTATTATAAAGATAATGAGAAGTAGAATGACTAAGGAAATGTCTGAATATTATTTATATAAGCAGTACATACACTAACAAGTAAAGTTTTCGGAGGCAGTACATGCAGCGTACTGCCCTTAAATCATCAAGAACAATTGGTAGTAAATATATCTATGCCCAAAATTAATTGATCTACCCAATAGGCTATTTCAACATTTATTTCACTTATGCTCTTTGAAGTGCATCTTCCTGAATTTCCCATTTAAAGACCAGTTTCACGTAGAATCACTTTTATTCTCACATTGAACTCTCTATCATCTTGACATGCCACCTCACCCATCGGATGGATGAACGACTTCGTTCCTCCCCTACTTAGGGTGAGTCACTAACCGTACCTCTGTTAAAGGGAAATTATATTTTTCTCTAATGCTTACATGGTCTTCTTAGTCCTTTGGATAAGTTCAAACAATAATTGATAATAAATATATCTATGCCATTGGTGATTAATATATGTTCCCTGTAAATTGATAATGGTTGCAATCCAACGAGTTCAGTATCTCAAATGTGTAATCTTGTATGATTGTTGGTTCTCGTGATTTCCCTCCTCCATTTGAGGGATTTTTTTAAGAATTAAAGTTTCATTTGTATAAGATATATCCTTACTCGCCTTGCTATTCAGATCCTTGTTAATACCTATATTCCATGGCATGGGCGTCATGTCGTTATTGTGGAGAGAAACGACATGTCATTGGTCCCACATATGTTTTAAAATAATGGAAAATAGATATTTTTTATTTTAACCAAGGTAAAATAATATTGCATAATTTTATTATAATATAGGTATTTAACTATTTTTTTTTTCCACAATGTTTCATAGGCTATAAGCCTGGTTTTTGAATAGTTGACTTAGCAAAACTACGTCGCCAACTACCCTACAATCCGGAATTTGTTGAATTAGTTTTTACTTAAAAATATAATTTTATTAATTCAAATTATATTTTAATAAAAAATATTTAATTAAATTATAATAATAATGTGAAGAAAATAAAAATTATTCTTACAAACTAGAATATAATATTTTTTTTAAAGTTTTCAATTTTATATAATGTAAATGTTTTTGAAGCTATTTGAAGTTAAATTTAATATTTTTTAACTTTTCAATAAATAAGTAAATTTATTTAATAAAAAACAAATAGTTTCCTTTTATGAATTTCATTATTTTTAAATATTAAAAAAATTATATTATAATTTTTTATTCATAAAAAACCATGCTATAAAAATTGCAATTTTGTATTTATTCGAATTATCTGACTTTTAACTAAATACTAAATATACTTTCACTTTCACTTTATGTATCTACAGATTCCAATAACTATCCTAACATTAAAACGCCCTGTGTTTAAAATTTTGAAGTTAGGTTGTGGGTAAGTGAGCGGAGAGTTTCCCACAATTCTTGGCAATAGCAGGCTGAATATTGGCCGCTGGACGGGACCCTGTTTGGGTAGACTTTTGAACGAGTATCATTCAGGAAAATAGAATTGTTTTAAATTTTACAGTTGGGTTGTGGGTAGGTGAGCAGGGACTAGGGAGATTTCCACGATTCTTGGCGCAGATCACATTCAATTTTTCCGGGCTACATTTAATTTTACTCTCTTCAGATTAACCCACGCCACATTCACCTTGTTTTCGATTATATCTAATTGGGTTCTTATCGTGTTTATAATGATATAAATACCTTATTGACTTTAGAGTGATGGTGGTTTTTGTAAATAGCTAAGCTCGGTTTTTGTAAATAGCTAAGCTCACATATAGAAGATAAAAACAATATAAGTTTTAGGGTTTAGTATTATAAAATATTTCATTTTTTTTTTGTTTTTGATGATGGTTGAATGTTCACTTTAAATATTGGATATTTCAAAATATTTAATATAATTTATTTTTACAAAGTTTATACATCATCATGAAATACTTTATAAATGAAAAATATATAGATTATAAAAATAAATAAATTATAATTTAAAAAATTAATTTAAATTGAAAAAACTTAAATTATTATAATTTTTTTTAAATCTATGTTGATTTTTGATAAGAAGAATGGAATAAAATAAATTTAAATAAAAAATTAAAGTTTGATGATTTTAATATAAGATTTATTCATTATTTAAAAGGAATAAATTCTTAAAGATGCTAAGAAGAATTTTAATGGTTTAAACATTTTTTCAAATTTTTACATTCAAACTTTTAACAAATTGACAATAGTTTAATTGACATATGTTTCTTGTATAATGACATCAACCTTACACTTAATCATTTTAAATATTCTTCTAAATATTGGACAAATTGACAATAGTTTAATTGACATATGTTTCTTGTATGATGACATCAACCTTACACTCAATCATTTTAAATATTCTTCTAAATATTGGAATATAGATTGCACCTTTAAGCACAACTAAATGAATTCAAAGAAATACTTAGTTAATAGATTCATTAAATGCTTTATATTAACTTTGCTTTTAGTTTTATTTCATTTTACTTATTAATATTATAATGTTACAAAAGATAGCCACTTGAACTATAAAAAGGTGTATTGCTAGAGTATGCCATGGAATAACATTTTTGAAGGAAAAAAAATAGTATAAGCATTAAAAATATGAGAAAAAAAAAAAAAAGAGAGAAATGTGCAAACAAGATCATGGAAACAATTATCTAGGAAAAAACTAGAGATTCAATAAATCGATTTTTTGAGGAGTTGCACTAAAGATAGGTTCAATTTAGAAAATTGTTTTAGGTATATATGCCCAAGTGTGTCGCCTTGGGGTGTCCCAATATTATTTGTGAAGAAAAAGGATGGAACATTGAGACTTTGCATTGACTTCAGGGAGTTGAACAAGGTAACTGTGAAGAATAAGTATCATTTGCCATGGATCGATGACCTCTTTGATCAGTTGAAAGATGCAAAAATATTCTCCAAGGTTGATCTAAGGTCAGGTTATCATCAAGTAAGAATTAAAGAAGAAGACATCAACAAGATTGCTTTCAGAACAAGGTGTGGACATTATGAGTTCACAATGGTGCCATTTGGGTTATCAAATGCACCAATTGTCTTCATGTGTTTAATGAATGGTATTTTCAAAGAATACTTAGATAAGTTTGTCATTGTATTTTTAGATGAAATTCTTATATATTCTAAGTCAAAGGAAGAACATGAACAACACTTGAGGATGATGTTACAGCTACTAAGGGAGCATCAATTGTATGCCAAATTGAGCAAGTGCTCATTTTATAAAAAACAAATCCATTATTTGGGGCATATCATTTCAGAGGAAGGGATAGAAGTGGATCTTGAAAATATTGAGGCCATTAGAGGATGGTCATCACCAAAGAATGTGACAGAGGTCAGATCATTCATGGGCCTTGCAGGCTACAATAAAAGATTTATTGAGGGATTCTCAAAGATTGCACACCCGATCACCTCCTTGCAAAAGAAGGGGGTGATGGTTCAATGGACATTGATTGTGAAAAGGGTTTTCAACACTTGAAGCAATTATTAGCATGTGCTCCAATACTAAGGATTGTTGATCCAAATGAAGACTTCATTGTATGCATTGATGCATGTAAAGAAGGGCTTGGTGGAGTCCTAAGTCAAAATAGGTATGTGGTATGTTGTGAATCAAGGAAGTTAAAGAGCTAAAGGATCATGAAAGGCACTATGCTACTCATGATTTGGAGTTGGCAGTCATAGTGCATGCCTTGAAAATGTGGAGGCACTACCTCATGGGAAAAAGGTTCGAGTTGAGGACAAACCACAATGGTTTGAAATATTTATTTGGACAACCAACTTTAAATCCCAAGCAAAGAAGGTGGTTAGAATTTATCAGTGAATATGAATTTGATATAAATCATATCAAATGGAAAGAGAAAAGATGGTTGATGCACTTAGCAGAAGAGTGCATGAGTTGCATTATACAACCATTATCATGTACCAATCAAATTTGAAGGACAAAATCTTAGAGGATGAAAAAACAGATTTGCAATACATGGAAATAATAAAAAAAATACAGCAAGGTATTTTGCAATAGAAAATTGAAAACTAGAAGCTTGGAAATGAGGAAATTCTCATGTATAGGGGAGGAATTTATGTACCAAATTCCCAGGAATTCAAAAATATGATATTGAGAGAAATTAATGATGTGCCTTATGCTGGGCACCCAGGTTATCAGAAAACTCTTACAGCTGTCAAGAACCAATATTATTGGCCATGCATGGAGAAAAAAGTTGTTAATTTCATTGCCAAATGTTTGGAGTGTCAAAAGGTCAAGGATGAGAATAGACACCCAACTGGTTTTCTACATCCAATACCCATTCCTGAGTGGAAATGAGAAGTTATAAAAATGGATTTCATCACCGAGCTGCCCAGAACAAACAAGTAGCACGGTTCTATCATGGTAGTGGTGGATAAGATTACTAAAGATGTCCATTTATTCCTGTAAAGCTCACTTACAAGGCATACAATGTTGTCGATATTTATATGAGAGAAGATGCTTGACTGCATGGTATACCCAAGACAATTGTGTCTGACAGAGATCCAAAATTTACATCAAATTTTTGGAAAGGATTATTTAAGTGATTTGGAACCAACCTGAATTTTAGCACAACTTATCATCCAAAATCAGATGGACAAATAAAGAGGGTGAACCGAGTGATTGAGGATATATTGAGGATGTATGTGATGGATAAACCATCAAAACGAGAAGAATACCTACACTTAGTAGTGTTTTCTTACAACAATGGGTACCAAGCATCTCTAAAGATGAGCCCATTTGAGGCACGAACTTGAATTTTAGCACAACTTATCATCCAAAATCAGATGGACAAATAAAGAGGGTGAACCAAGTGATTGAGGATATATTGAGGATGTATGTGATGGATAAACCATCAAAACAAGAAGAATACCTACACTTAGTAGAGTTTTCTTACAACAATGGGTACCAAGCATCTCTAAAGATGAGCCCATTTGAGGCACTTTATGGCAGAAAGTGAAAAACACCGATAATCTGAGACAACCCAACAGATAGAGCAGTGATTGGGCCAAAATTACTTAGGGAAATGGAAGAGAAAATGTTGAAAATAAAATAGAATTTAAAGGTTCCTCAAGACAGACAGAATAAATATGCTAATAAGGGAAGAACTCACAGGGAATTTAAAGTGGGTGGCCATGTATTCTTGAAAGTAAAGGTCAACAGAAGTTCCCTGAAGTTGGGAAATTGTTCAAAGTTGGCAGCTCATTATTGTGGGTCGTTTGAAATCCTAGATATGATTGGGCCTGTAGTATACATGATTTCCTTGCCTGCATCAATGTCTATTCGCAATGTATTCCATGTATCATTGCTAAAAATATATATATCTTATGCTAATCATGTCATTGATTGGAATGTGGTTTAGGTGGAGCAAGAAGGTGCCTTTTGAGTGCATCCGGTGTGCATACTAGACCAGAAGATCAAGCAGCTCCAGAATCGAGCCATAGAGATAGTAAAGGTCCAATGGACATGGTATGATCCTGAAGATGCAACTTGGGAGCACGAGGATGCTATGTGGGAAAAATACCCGCATTCTTTTGAGGATTTTTGAATTTTTGGTTGTATATTTGTATATATTTCACCGAGGATAGTGCATAAATAAGGGGGGGGGGAATGTAATACATCTAGGCCAAACCCCAACTGTAAATGTAAATAGAAATATACATAGGATGGTAAGCCAGGATGCAGAAAGAACAAGTATATCTGTGATGTAAATGTAAATGTAATCACATGCAAATATTAATGAAAAATACATCACTGTGTGTAGACCAACCAGGTAAAGGAGTAAGGGGGACTAAAATCCATTAGTTAGGGAAAGGGGGATAAATGTTAAGGCTAAGGGGATAAGCTAGAGAGCTTAAGCTAAAGATGAATATTATATTAATATTCCTTAAAATACAAATTATGGATAATTAATTTTATCCTAAGTTCTAAGGCTGGGGACAAGTGGGCTAAAGTAGCTCTCAATCTCACAAGTGTCAAGTGGGGCACATGCATACAAAGATCTTGGACTTAGTGCATTTTCCAATATTTTTCCATTCATTCCAGGGGATTGCAATCCATTCCATCACTCCTCCATTCCTGAACTCACACATTTCAATTGTCCATCATACCTCTTTTCTAGGAGCAACACACTTGTACCTTACTTGAGACAATACAAAATCATGTACCTTACCCGAGCCAATACAAATCTTCTACCTTAAACGAGCCCGTACGAATCCTGTACATGTTCTTGTATTTGATGAACTAAAGAGATGGACTAAAGAATTCAGGTTGTGAGACCTGTGAGAAACTCTCTCTGGGTGAGAAACTTGTTGGGAATTGCTTTCCCAAAGGTGCCAAACTGAATCCATGGGACTCTGAGACTTCCTGTTCGGCCTCTTGTTGAAGCCCCAGAAAGGAAATGGGGCAGTCGAAGGACTGTTGAGCAGAGAAGGGGCACATTTCTTGGGGTGGGACATGCATGTGGGGAATTAGAGACTGTAGGATGTCATATTGAGTTGGCACCTGTGAGAGCATTTTTCCTGTTGTTTGTGATGCATCAACATGGTTAATAATTCCTTTTCCAGGGTGGAGTTTATTCCTAGCTCGGGGGTGACCCACTGTTGAGATTGTTGAGAAAAATGGCCTAAGGATGGGAGGACCATGGGAGGTCTGCATGCAGTTGGTGGTATTTCTATCAAAGATAAGTGTCAATTTTGTGTTAAATTCCATTTTTTAACATTATTTATGCATTTATTTTTATGGGTTTTGTTTGTTTGTGTTGCATCTGTATTTTACCATTATATTTTTTTACAAAATTGTGTATTTGTATAGAATTATGTATTCTTTAAATATTGTATACAATTTGAATTTTATTTGGCATAACCCAACATTGGGGTGGTTGGGGATGTTACACAAAAGAGCATTTCTCCAAATTGACTTATAACTTGTGTTTTTGCAGGGTGCCCAAGACCTGTAGAATATGATCCAAATGTTCCTCGTAGGTTTTGTTGAATATGAGGATGTCATCAAAATATACATCCACAAAGGAGTTTTTGAATGGTCATAATATATCATCCATCATCCACATGAATGTGGTCGGGGCATTAGTCAAGCCGAAAATCATGATGAACCACTCAAAGAGACCTTCTTTAGACTTGAAGGTTGTCTTCCACACATAAGTTTTCTCAATTGACACCTGGTGGTAGCCCGACTTTAGATTAATCTTACTGAAAAACATGGTTCCCTTGAGTTGATCGAGAACATCATCAATCCTGGGAATTGGATATCGGTTCTTAACTGTGATCTTATTCAGGATTCTGTAATCAATAGTAAGTTTCCATGCCCCATCCTTCTTCTGTACCAGAACAATTGGGCTCCTGCAAGGTGAGGATCTTGGTTTGATGTGGCCCTTCAGAATTATTTCTTGGATCTGGCATTTGATTTCTTCATTCTCCATAAGAGAATGCCTGTACATAAGGTCATTAGGAAGAGGAGCACCAGGTGTTAGATAAATTGAGTGCTTTACCTGACAGTGCATAGGAATCCCAGTAGGAGAGGTGAATATGTATTTGTATTCCTCTATTATCTTGTACACCTTTCATTGTTGTGCAGAGAGACCCAGTGCAGAGGTTTCAACGGTTGCAGTGACCTTTTGTTCACCATCCGATCAAACCATAAAGAGGACAAACCTCCCAGTTTGAGAGACCACCTTTTTTCACTTCTTTTCGGAGATCAAAGAGACTGTAGCCTTTGGGACTACCTCCGATGCCATGTAGAGTTGATCTTCCAAAGTAATAATGACACTATGGAGCATAGATTTATAAAAACACATGAGGCTTCCACATATATGTTTGTCCTAACAGAACATCACAAAATTCAAAGGGGGAAACATCAAACTATAGCTCATATTTGAATGGTTTGATGTGGTAGTGCAGGAAACATTGCTCGCTGACGTGAATGTCCCGCCACTGGCTAAGCCAATCGATGGTGCATGGTTGAGGATGCAATGTCGTTGTCAGGTTCAACCTCTTGACAACCTCTGTTGAGATCAGGTTCTTCTGGTTACCATTGTCAATAATGAAATGGAGTGGGGTCCCCTTCACCCACTTCTATGAGTAGAAGAGGTTCTCCCCTTCTTCAGGCTTCTCTAATTCCTCTGGCTGGACTTTTGTGGTAGAAATGGTGACACTAGGTTCTACGTAAATTATCCCCTTTCCTTTTTTTGGTTCCGAATTAAAGTATGAGTCTGCACCTAACCCTAGGGATTTTGTCTCAGCCATCAATGAATTTTTGGAGCGACATTAATCAGTATTGTGCCAAGGTATTTTTTGAAACTTGCACCACTTTCCAGTGTCCTTCTTCGACTTCCCATTACCCTTATTTGTTGGTGGCTTGGGATAGTTATCCCGGGGATGGCCATCCTTTACTTTTCCTTTCGCCTGGGAGTTAGGGATAGACTTACCATACTTTGGTTGTTGCGTATTTGCAGACCTGAAATCCCATTTTTTCTACTGCTTAAATTTCTACTCGATTTTGACAACATACCAATAAGCGGCTCCCAATGACGAGATGTATAGAAAATTCATTTCAGTTTGGATGAAACTGTGTACAGACCCACAATATTTTAGGACTAGATGATGCTCAAAGTCTTTCATACCCATATTGGTGTGCAAGGTATGGAAGGTATTTGTGAAATTCGACACCATTTGGCCCCTCTCTTGGTGCAGTGTGGTCATCTCGTGTACTGGTCATCATAATTTCCAATAGGGTTATATTGTTCCTTGAGGGAATCAACAAAAGCCACCCAAATGGGTCATGGCCAAAAAATTGCAGACTCTTCCTTGGCATGTTGTTGACAGTAAGTCTCCTACCAATCTATGACATGGGGAAGGGCCTTAAGGAGCGCGAAGGTGATTTTTTCACTGTTGGAAATTTTTTGGACAGAGAAATAACTCTCTAGCAGACTTAACCATTTTTCCAAAGCGTCAACATCTATTTGGCCTTCAAATAAAGGAATATAAAATTTAAATTGCACCTTGAAGGGTGTCACACCTACAAAGTGGTTGCTGGTTGAAGGTGTTTATTTTGTTTTCGACAGTTGCCGAAGGATCTGGGAGAAATTATCGATCATCTCGTTCCTTTGCTGCACGAGATCTTCCTTGAGCAACAGTTTGAAAGGATATCTTGCCTTGTTGTCCCTCTTTTGTTCCACCATGGGAGGTTTCTTTTGTGTGTGAGAGTGGTTTTCTTGAAGAAAAACAATATTGAGACCCAACTCTCTATACCCTAACGTTGTCGAGGACATGCACTAAGAATGACAAGGAGGAAATTGCTCTAATACCACTGATCTAGATTATTTTGAGAACAATATGAAGGAAGAAATATAATAGAGATATAACAAGGAAATACACATAAATATAGCATGGAACACAATAATACAGTGAAACTCATATTCTATTAATGACTGTCTGAAAATACAAAAGACTGTAAAATGCAAAAGCACACAAGCTAGATAGAATGGTGGTAGCTTATCTATGAGAAGAGATGTGTCAGCTAGACTCATTCGTAAGAATTTGATTGCAATGAGGCTCAAAAGGAATTTTTAACATAAAACATAATTGAGAAAAACCTAAACATACAAAACCCTAACCCCGAGAGATGAAACGCCAAAAGGTTTGTGGGCCCTAATAGGGGTAGTTGATACGTCAACTTTTAAAGGGTGTAACTTTTTCATATGATATTCGTTTTGGGTGCTCGATACCTCGTCAGAAAGGTCTTGTTGAGGAGTAAACATTCCAATAAACCCAAGTTTTTTCGTGCCAAAAAACCGTTGTTTAAGGCCTCAAAATTTCCATGGAAGTTCAAGACCCAAAAAAGTGTAGAAAAATTGCCAAAATGAAAAACTATGCTTTGAGCTAGTGGAAAGGGTGGATGACCACCAATATCCACCTGGATCACCAAGGGGAGGGAATGAATCACCAAGTGGGTTCAAGAGAGAGTTCAATATATGAAAAGTGTCAATTCAAGTGCATGCAAATAAAAATGGAAAAACATGGTGTACTTTTCATTTATTTAATCATTCAATCAGACAATCATGCTTTCATACTCTCCACCATTCATACCATCTCATTGTTTTTGTTGTTGTGCGTACTTGTTTCCATATCCATTTTTTCTTGAGGACACTTGAAGTGGTATTTTTTGGGAATTAAGATGAAGAAGCGGGATGTCAGATCCATTTGCATTCTCTCTTGGTGAGAGAATTGTCAGGAATTTGATTCCAAAAGGTTCAAAGTTTTAGCTATAGAAATATCAGACTTCCTATTTGGATTGTTTATGAATCCCAAAAGGGAATTGGAGAAGCCAAAGGGGCACACTTCCTAGGTGGGACAAGCATATGGGGAAATTAGAGACTATAGGTTGGTTGATAAAACTTGACACCTGAAATCTGAGAATTGTTGTTGAGGGACCTTGTCTGGATAGGTTTTCCCTACCAAGTGGAGTTTAAGCTCCATATCGAGGGTGAAATCCTTTCAGTTTGTGGGAAAAATAATCTAAGGTTGGGAAGGAAGTCGAAGGTATACGTGCAGTTTGTGGCTATTTATATCAGGTAAGTGTTCACCCTGTGTTTGTTTAAATCATTATATGAATGATTATGTAATCCTATGTTGGGAACTTACTCTGAAATGTTCATGTATTTCTATCATGGGTATTTATTGTGTTAATTATACTCATAATACATGTTTCTAAAACTACACAGGGACCATAAATATGTATTTCCTATCATGTTTTTTTTACCATTGTAATTATCCTTGAATATTTGTTGCCAGGATTGTAATTATTGGAGGTGTAAGGTGGGTGAACCAGGAGAAGGCTAGAATGCTGACGACACAAACATTGACGATGCAAAAATATCTATTGATTTTCCAACTGGGCAAGAGGATCTCCATCGTTGAATCCCGTGAGACTCATTCAAAAGATGAATGAGGAGGTTGACATCACGATGATGTAATGGAACCAACATGCATGCCAGTAAGGAGGCCAGAGTGCTCTTAGGATGACATGTGTCACCTTTTGGTTGGTTGATGAGGATCTCTAGAGGAAAGATGATGAGTATCGTCAATCTCATTGAAGATGACGACGAACTTTGATCTCGTCAGAGATGTGATGAGGATACTTGGACCGTTAGATCCAAAAGCATATTCGTCGGAGTGTGGGAGGTTAGTAACACCATATTTGACCAAGAAGTGTCGATGATGACATAAGTTGGGGATTAACGACAATCGTTAGCGAATAGTTGATATTAAACCTTTATTGTCAATCCATCGTAAGGTTCACATCGCATGATAAGGGATGTACGATAACCTCCATGTAATTTGGCATCGTCAACATGATATGGATCGTAGAGATCAAGAGTTGAGAGTTGTCAGATCTGGGAATGGTACCCGTTGTAGTATCCAAATTCGAGTTTTGTTAGTGGGGTGAACTATGGGATAATAAATACCGACGACGATGAAATCGAGCCAAAGGATCAGGCCCATGAAACTAACACATTGTTTCCACATAAAATGGCATGAGTAATAAGTGGCCACTTGGGTGCCATGTGATATTGAGCTGGTTGTTGGTCAATGAATTCCCAAAAACTTTGGAAGGTTGTAAATTTTGATCCAGATCTTGGAATTTATCATGGTTACAGTCGTTGTAAATCTATAGATGAACATGATCAATCTATGAGGTCTAATTGGAGAAATGAAGTAGTTGGAAAAATCAAAATTTTGACACCCTATCAACCTAAACGAGAACTAGGGGGTCGGTTGATGTTACAAAGTGGTATCAAATCTCTGGTTTCAACACTAGGCCTAGATGGTCCAGAGATCGGTTGAAAATTGATGTATTAATGTCAAGATGAGTTACTATTTAAAAAATTGTTATATTATTTTTTTCTAACAAATCTCACTACCTGCACATTTTGTAGAATTAAGAGCATATAGACCAAAACAAAGACCCAATTCATGACATACATGAAAGATACACAAAGTATTTACAACCATGAGGAAGAAATCAAGGGACAACAGATCAACATGAGAAATGAAAGAACTGAATCTAATGGACATAACGAAGGTAAAGAGGAAAACATAAACTTGGTGGAAACCGTCAAGAATATGCAAAATGATGTCTAAAGTTATAAAGAAGATAATGAGAGGCTTAGGAAATCCAAGGAAAAACAAGATGATTTCAACATCAAGTTGTTAAAAATCCTGGATAGAATAGAGAAGAAAATGGATAAGTAGTCAGATTCTAGCAAGAATAAGGGGCATAGGTCTCGTGACATAAGAAGTGAGACAAGGAGTGATGATAGACACCATCAACAATCGCCTAAACATTCAACTAGGAGGGAACATAGTAGCTCAATCTCATCTCCTGTCAGGAAGCATAAGAATAAATTTGGGACAACATGAAGAGATGAATAATATTAAGCCTCTTACTTTCAATGGTGAGCACAAAAAGGACGAGGATGTTGAGACTTGGTTCTTGGGTATGATACTATACTTTCAGCTACATAACTATTGCTCTTAGGAAGAAGGGATAATATCAATTTATCAACTTAAAGGAAAATAATCAATGTGGTGGGATTTGTTTGTACAAGTGAAACACATTGATGAGAACAAGGTTACTTAGAAGGAGTTTAAGAGATATTTTGAAAATAAATATCTAACCAAATGCTACTATGATAGAAAAATGAAAGATTTCTTTGAACTCAAACTTGGAAGGATGACCATTGACGAGTGTGAAATAATATTCTTAGAGGTCCTAAAATATGTTCCTTTTATCAAGGATGAACAAGTTAAAATTCAAAGATACCTAAGTGGGTTGCCATCACTTATTAGTGATAAAATACAGTATGATGATCCCAAGATGTTGGAAAAACCCATAAGGAGAGCTAAATGTCTCTATGATCAACATAGAAGAAGACCAAATTTCCAAAAGTCTTGGGAAGAGAAAAGGAAAAGAAAGATGGAGCAAAGGAAGAAGGGAAACAAACCCCCATTTTTCAAAAATAATACTCAAGGACAATTAGTTTACAAAGAGCCTAGGATGGATGAAACCATGGGACAAAGACCAAGGAAATAACCCATAAAGTGTTGAGGTTATAATGGATACCACATGTATCGGGAATGTTGTTCACATGTACAACAAGATGAAACGATTGAAGATATGGGAAAAAATTTACCAACAATTTATGCATCCCTGGACAACAAGAAGGACAAATTTCAGTCTCACAAGGTTGAAGTAAAAGGTAAGATAAACAACCAACCTATTTCTATTTTAATTGGTTAAGGAGTTATCTAGATCTTAATATGGTAGAAAGGTTTCATTTGCCAAAATGAAAACTTGGAAAACCTTGGTTAGTACAAGTAGCTACCAGAACTAAAAGGAAGATTAATGAAATGGTTTAAGGCATGCAAAATGGATATGAATGGGATAAATACCCAAGCAGACTTGCACATCATACCCTTGGGCTCTTATGACTACTTCATTAGTATGGATTGGTTGGATGAACACCATGTTTTTCTGGACTGTTACAATTCCAGGAAAACATGTCTCCATGTCTTCCATGTCTTCCATCCTTGCTCGGAGTTGTCTCACCTCTTGTTGCAATCCCACATTTGCAATTGATATTCCTTGACCTATATTCCTGGGAGACATCTTATTTCCTCATGAGAACAATCTGATGGTATCGTTGCTCTAATACCAAAAATTCATAGCCTTACAGACCCAAACCCACAAAACAAAGTGTTTTCCTTTCCTCTGTTAGGAATTCAAAACCTCACTTCTTTGGATCGATTATGTATCCAATTTACATCACTAATCACAGACAAATTCAATGAACAATTTGCATGTTTTAAATTACAGAACCCACGATCACCATCGATCTCCCTTTAATGGATTGTTGGATTGCTTATGTGTGGTCATAATGATGTATACAAATGAAAGAAGCTTTGGGAGATCTGACAGGAGGTTTTGATCTCCTTTTAATCTTAATTGTAGATCAAATTCCCATAGATAGTTGAATCTAGATATCGGATTAACAATTGATAGAATATTTGCAATAGATTGTGGTTGTCGGTTAGTTTTTGGATGGACGATGAATATTTATTGTCACATTTATATATCTTTCAATTCTCTTTCTTGATCGTCATAGGATGGATGATCCAAATTTCTTCTTGGAGTGTTGTAGTTAGAATAGATTTCAGAGTGAGAATTTGAATTGGCTTTCCAATGGACAGTGTAGATTTCCTTTCGGAGTTGGTTCAATCGTCCAATCTCCATCATTTATTATTTCCTTATTGAACTATCTTAATTCGTTGTTGGAGTACTGCATTTAGAGTCAAATGAGAAATAAATCTCTGAAAGCTAGATCCGATGAAAGGTGGATATTTCTTGGTAGATGTACTCCAATGGATGGTCAAAATTCTTTGTCAGAGTTCTGTGTTTGGATTTGATTTTGGAATGAAACTATGATGACTAGCTCCAATGGATGGTATATATCTCATGAGGATCTACTTCGATGGACAACTATATTTCACTCTCGCAATCTTGGCGTTAGAGTCGAATTTGGACTAGAACTCCATTAGGAGACTTTGAAAAACATGCAGCTTCTTTTCTCGAGTTCCAATAGAAAACCAATAAGATTCCTATATCCAGTGAGGCTCTCCTCCCAGATTTAATCATAACCATCATTTTCTATGCTTCTAAATCTCACAAATTTTACAGAGATAGACTCTGAATTTGCACTCGATCCCTGAAAACACAATCATCTTCCACTCTACTCACACAATATTTATATATATAATTCAACAAATCACATACATGGAGAATAAACCATGAAAATAAATATTTTATTTAAAATATGGAAGGAATAGAATTTGCAGCAGGAATGTTCAATTCCTTCTCAGTCTCTTGGACCTATGAAACACAGTCTCACCACTCAACACACTTGCTAACTCCTATCAATTACAAATACCTTTAATATAATTTGGAGCTCTCGATAAGATCACAACCAACAAATCCCAAGTTACCTCAGCGAGCCCTAAATCTATAAATTATCCCTCCATATAAGCTACAAACCAATAACAATTTAAAACATTTGATAGAAGATATCCCTTGATAAATGTTTGTGACCTATTAGGTCAATATAAAAAATTACTAGTAGATGCTCCCGCATCACTTTCTCTGTACTCTCCCCCTTTGACATCAATGGCAAATGGATATTCTCTCTTTTGCATTGTACTCTTCATTTTTTCTCTACAACTAGCAACCTTCTTGTTTTTCTTCAAGGGGGAAACCTCATTTTACAATATATCCAATTCATAATACAATATGAGATGATATAATTTGATCCTAAGACTAGGTGCCAATGGTATATATATATAGGAGAAAAAGGGTACAAATATAATGAAAGGGTGCGATGAAGGGGTTTAGAGCCTACATACAAATATAACACAAGAAATGTAATAATTCAATAAGGGGACCAACAAGGAGTTTTATACATAACATGGGATTTGTATGGGGATTTATCTAGGGATTAACATTCCCCTCCCCTTCAAACAAGTTTTTTTCTCAACACTTGACAATCACACATGTGTATGCATGAAGAAATCATCTTCCCATGTCACCTCTTCCACTGGTAGGTTCTTCCACTTGACGAGGTACTTAGTAATTGCTTGATTTTGCAGCTTCTCAATCCTCATTTCAAGGATTTTTTCTGGTTCTAGTATGATTTTCCCTTGTCCATTAATCTTTGATAAAATTGTTTGCATTGGGATATTGTCATTGGTTATCTTCTTTACGCAAGAAACATGGAAGAATGGATGTACACTTCCTTTTTGTGGATGAATAGCATAGGCATGATCTTGACAAAGAGGAAGACCCTTAGGTATCTCTCCAAATACCATGGAATGATTGTTGATAATTTTTTAGAGATCCATTGGAGCAGAGGATATAGATTTTTGAACATCTATTGAGATCAATTGTGCAATTACACAATGTTGTCCCTTTTTTAGTAATTTTTTCATGTTGCTAGAGCTTATCACTTTAGAGGGTTTCCCTTAGATACCTCTAAGCTCAATGCCCTTTCCTTTTGAGGAATGTCTCATGAAAAGATCTTGAAAATTAAAGGCCATTGTTCCCAATGATTTTCACCATTGGACCCCTAATACAACATCAACACCACCCATTTGGATGGAAATCATGGGACTATCCAATAAATATTCCCCCATATTGAGATTAATATTGTGGCACTTCCTAGAATAATTTATGGTACCTCTGTCTGGAATCACTACTTGGAACTTTGGTGTTATATATACAAATAAATTGAGATATTTTTCTAATTTGTAATCAATGAAGTTATGGGTACTATGAGAATCAATCAACACTATTACCTTTTTTCTAAATATATCCTTCTATCTTGAGGGTTTGTGGAATATTGATGCTGACCAATGCATGACAAGGCATCGTTGGAGTAGTCTCTTCTAGCTCTATATCGTGTGATGGTTCCAATTCTTGATTTGCTTCCTGTTGATTGTCTTTGTAGAATACTTTCTTCTCACTGCATGTGTGCCCCTTACTGTACTTGTTTTCACAATTAAAACATAGTCCATTTGCTCTTATTTCATCCATATGTTGAGGTGTCAACCTTGTTGGTTTAGGTATGGTTGTCTTATGAACCCGAAAAATGATCTATGCTTCATGTGCATGCTTCCATGGTAGAATTTGTGTAGCCTTATTATTGTCTTGAATATGATGAGAAGATTGCATAGATTCTATAATTTTTGTAGGATGTATTAATAATATCTCATGTTTAATGTCTTCTTTTAATCCACCCATGTAATCTTGCAACAATTATTCATCACTTATGTAATCCACCCTTGTGGCCAATACTTGAAATTTTGAATTATAATCTTCAATATCACCTAAGTTCTTGATTCTTGTCAATTGACTGAAGTATTCATCTTCCCAAACTTTCTCATATTGTGCTTATAATCCTCTTGTAAATAAACCCCAAGTATAATGATAAAAACAGGGTTTCCTTTTTACTATCCACTTGTACCATTGATATGGTTTTATCTCAAAGATCAAAGTTTCTATGTGAATCCTTTTCTTATCATCCATAATATTATGTAATTCAAAAGATTTCTCTATTTGGTTAAGCCAAGTAAAGACTCTATTCCGTCGAACTTTTTTAATTCAATTTTGGAAGATTGAATTTTGGAACCCCACTGTAATTAACTCAACTATTAGAGTTAAATACACTAGAAATTTTATTATTATTGGCAAGTTTTTCAACCTGAAAACTACCCTTATTTTCATTATTTCATTTTATTTTGATATCTCCTTTAGGGGGTCTCTCATCTAGAGCCTGGGAGATCAAGGAAGACAAAGAATTTTGCAATTCCTTCATGGATTTTTGTAGTTCTACTTTATTTTCATCCATCTTATTATTCATATTATTTTCCATTTCATCAATATTTCTTTTCATCTCATTCTTATTATCATTCATCTTTTGTTCCATTTCCTAAATTTTTCTTTGTTATTTTACCAACTCATCCCTTGTTATTGACCTAACACTCAATTCATTAAGTTGTTCCTCCAATTTCGATTGCTGGTTATGTATGTCCTCATTTTATTCTTGAGTTATAGATGAGATTTCACGAGGTTTAATTAGTGCTGACATATTTTTTGAACCCATGTAAAATAAAAATGATAATAGTCCTCTTTTTCCTCTTTATCACAAATTTTAAATCACCAAAAATAGATCTTCCAATAAGCATTTATGCCAATTGCAAGTTATGTACCTTTAAAACTCTTAATTTGGAGTCTATTCTCCTGGTCGACCTTCCTTATTTTGCATTTATGCAATTTCATACCTTATAAGTCTGAATTGTCATCCTATATTACTTTGATATGTCCTCTATGCAATGCCACAAGTTTGACCAAAATTGAATGTGCAAAGTATAAGTTAGGGTAGCTTTCCTAAACCTTGTTGATTTTTTTCCTTCCTAGGAGAGAACCCTTGTATAGAATGCCACACACCCAATATTTGATATCTAATTCTAAAAAGTTTACTAGAAATACTATATATTGTTCTCTTTCAAATTCAACTAGTCTCACTGAATTTGGATCATCTCTGAAGAATATATGAATACTTTACTCGAAAGACTTGTTTGAGACTAGGAATAGGACTAGTAAAAAACCCTATCATCCACAGGGTGTATCTCTAAAAGTATAACGACCTAGAAGCTAAAATTGTTACCAAAGATACCTTGATATGTACTATAAATCATCACCAAGTTTCACTGTATGACTATTGGGCCCCAACAACTCCCCCTAAATTTTTACAAAATCTTAAGGGCCCCCATTAGAATCTTGATAATTATAATGAGCTACATAATCAAACTTTTCAAATAGTTTCATACCTTGGATTTCTTTGAGACAAACTTAAAACATTCACTATAGTATGAGACATTCATTACAAGAACTTATATGTCAAAATTTAGAAACGAGCATAGAAATCTCAATTTAAACAAAAATGTTAATTTTTATCAACTATTTACTTTCGTTTAAATTATGATTATGTGTTCTTTCTTTTGCTCATTAGCAAGTTTGAATATTTTGAATAATGGGTTCAATACTTCATCAAATAATATCTTGGTTGGTTTCTCATTTTCATAAAATTATTTGGTGATATTAATTAATTAAATTCTTTTTTCATTTTGCATTTCATTTCAAAATAAAAAAAAATAATAATAAAAATAATTATCTATCATTTGTTTGATTTTGTAGAAAACCAAAATTAATATTTTTCTCTTCTCCATTAACTTGAATTTTCTAGAATTTTAAGATCATATTTGAAAGGAAATTATAAACAATGTTTGTTTAGAACTTATAGTTAGTTTAAATTCATTTTTTATTTTATTGTTCTAGATTTTGTTTTATTCACAATTTTGAGGTTATTAATTTAGGTTTATTTTTGTTTCACAGGTTTCTATTATCAATTATTTGCTACGGATATAATCATGGTTTGATTTTATTATCTAAATACGTTCAAGATGATTGATCCAAAATAATATTGGATCGCTAGAAATAAATTTATGAGCAACAACATAAAAAAATTTGAAATGCGTTAAGAACAGAGACATGATTGTGTGGGACTGATTGCAACCAAACCGTGAGGAATTTGAATAAACGGTTGAAAACCCATCTCCCAAATGGACCCATTTAGCTTTCACTTAGAAATGTTCCCAAACAAATGCATGATTTGGGAGAAATTTGTGTCTCTTTACGAGGAAAATTTCAAGTGGTGGAAATTATTAGTGACGCCCAGACTATTCATTCCTTGAATAAATATATGAGAAATTTCAGAGCCATGGGGATGCAGGAAATTGGGAGGAAGATTTTTATCCTTTCTCTTTTGTATATTATTTCTTTTGTAAACTTTTCTTCTTTTCAAATGGAGTAACAGGTGGTTGGAATCTTTGGGAGAATGGACAAGTATTTTCAAAGAAGAATATGGAATTCCAGGTTTCTTAATAGCTTTTTTCCTCTGAGTAAAATAGTTTTATTTTCATTATAATATATTCATGTTCCTTGAATAATTGATTATGCATTGATTTAAATTAACTTTAGTCTTTTTTTATCAATATGTGGTTAATTGCTATCATTTATGTATTAATTTTTTCAATCTTTAAGAGTCTATTATCCCAAAAATTCTTCCAGGACTACAGTATGGACATGTAACTTTGGGAATCGATATGGGAAAGAAATTCACCGTTGGCTTTAGATCCGTGTGAGATATTATTATGGTTCATTTAGATTTAGCCTTGTCATCATATGGTGTTTCATATTGTTAAATATTTAGATGTTGTCCATAATCTGTCGTTCCATTTTTTATGTGTGATCAGTCGATCATTTGATTATTGTTGAATTTATTTCTAATGTTAAATGATGGATAATATCAATACTCAGAATTGAGTTTTCTTTCTTTCTTAAATATTGATTGTCTTAAGATCACATGATTTTTAATTAGTTGTCATCTTAATGTTATTAATTTGCTCCAAATATCAAAGACTTCTTTGAATTTATTCTAGAAGTACTAGTATTGTTCTGTTATAGGTTTCCCTTAAAAGCAAGACAAACGGGAGCTCAAACAACATAGAGAGATAAACTCAGTTTGCTAATAAGCAACATGTTAGTGTGTGTGTGTGTGTGTGTGTGTGTGCTATTTTATTAATTATTTATTAATGAAACGATGATTGCATTAATTATCTTTTGACTGTCACTGTGTCATTGTTTCAATTGTATTTGCTTAGTATTCATTAGTTTTAAATATTTAAACATTAAAAAAAACAAAAAATATTTATGTTCTTTCTTTATCTTAGTTAGAAATACAAATACGAACATTCATTTCGCAAGATTTCATGTAAACCTTGCAAACTATATATAGATTGTTTACAATCATTTGTATATTCATGTTTCTATTTGAACACTTGTAATTAGTATATAAATTGTTAGAATCATAGCTTTAGATTAGTTTGTTTCTTTTATTATTTTTAGGACCTTAGTTGACCAATGGAGCCATTAAACATGTCGGGTCAGTTCATACCAAATGGATTGAATTAATTAGACAACCCCAGACTGTATCTGATCTTCCAGTTGATGATGTGTCATTTACGCCCGCCAACACTAACTCACCCCAAAAAATAAATTATAGAAAAAATGCTAAGATGAATTGTTTGGATAAGAAAAACCCTAGGATCAATGCTCTGATACCAAATTCTATGATCCAACACCTTAAAAATGATAAAAAATTAATGAATTACAGTGAACTTCGAGGGGTAAGCCTCATTTTATAATATATCCAATTCATAATACAATATGAGATGATATAAGATAATCCTATGAATAGGTCTCCTTGGTATATATATAGGAGACAAAGGGTACACATATAATGAAAGGGTGCGATGAAGGGGTTAATATTCTACATACAAATATAACACAAGAAATGTAATAATTCAATAAGGGGATTAATAAGTGGTTTTATACATAAATTTGGATTTGTATGGGGATTTTTCTAGGGCTTAACATTGTATTACTTTAGTGATTGGATGGCATAGGTACCACCCCCAATTTCTGTCTGAGATACTCAAATACTTCTCTAGGAAGATGTTTTTTAAAGATATCAACAACATGTTCCTTTGTGCCAATATATTACAACTTGACATTATGTTCTATGACTTTCTCTCTTAAGAAATGATACTTCATTTGAATGTGATTTTTCTTTGAATGCATCACAAGATTCTTGAAGATATTTATTGCACTAGTATTGTCACATAATATTGATATTGGCTAACTATACTATACATGGCTGCCCTTCAGTGTTTGTTTCATCCAAAGAAATTGTGTACAACATGTTTTTGTTGTAATGTATTCCACTTCTATTGTTAATATGGAAATTGATGATTTTTTCTTGTTGAACCAATACACTATACCGTTTTCTAGAAAGAATGCTCCACCACTGGTGCTTTTTCTATCATCCATACTACCTTCCCAATCTGCATCTGTGTAAGTTGTCAGAGTAAAGTATTTTCTTGTGGGATACCATAAAACAAAGTCTAACACGCCTTTCAGATATATGAATATTCTTTTTACTTCCTTCTAACTAACCCTACTACCTACATAATATCTGGTCTTGAAGTTGTCACGTACATGAGGCTTCCTATCATTGATCTGTACAAGGTTTTATTTCCTTCCTTTGGTTCATCTTCTTTACTTATCTTACAACCAATGACCATGGGTGTGCCCACAGGTTTACAGTCTTCCATTTCAAACTTCTTGAACATCTCTTTGATATATTTGGTTTGTGAAATGAATATTTCTTTGCTTGTTTAAGTAATCTACAGTCCTAGAAAGAATGACAATTCTCTAAGCATGGACATCTCAAATTATTTTTTCATTTTTTCTGCAAACTTTTGGTTCATTCTATTAGCATTACCTCCAAAAATGATATCATCCACATAAACTACAATGATTAAAATCTATGCATTATATATTTTGATGTAAAGGTTGCTATCTAATGTTCCTCTTTTGAAACCTTGTTTTCGCAAGTACTTGTCAAGTCTTGAATACCATGCTCTGGGAGCTTGATTTAGTCCATAAAGTGTTTTATTCAATTTGCAAACATAATATTCATTTTCTGAAAATAAGAATCCTTCGGGCTATTCAATGTACACTTCTTCCTCTAAATATCCATTCAGGAATGTTGACTTGACATCCATTTGATACACCTTAAAATTCTTGAAGCTTGCAAATGCCAAAAATGTTCTAATGGATTATAGTATTATATGAGGAAAGGTTTCTTCAAAGTTAATAACTTCTACTTGAGCATACTCTTTCCATCTTCATTTAACTTATTTCTGAATACCCACTTTGTAACAATCACATTTTTTGGGTCTTGGGACAAGTTCCCATGTCTAATATTTATCAATCCAATTTAAATAAATATTCTTCCATAGGATTCACCCAATGTTGACCATTACTATCTTCTACAAAACATTTAAGCTCTATTTTGAATAGTAAAAAAAGATTTACCTGTTTAAAATTGCTTGCCCATTTTCTCCTAGTCTAAGTCTTAGCATTTTTATCACCAAGAATCAAGTTTTCAGGATGATTTTTTTGCACAAACCTTGATTGTTTTTGTGTATATTGGAATTTTGTTTCTTCTTCTTCTTATTCATTTTCTTATTATTCTTCTTCATATTATTCTTATTCTTCTTTTCTCTCATCAATTTCTTCTACTTCCAGTTCATTCTTGTCTGGTATTTCTTCATCTATTTTAACATTAATGCTTTCAACAATATTTTGTAGTCTTTTGTTGTAACATATATAGGCTTTGCTTCTTGATGAATGTCCAAGAAAAAATCTTTCATCTTCCCTTGAGTCAAACTTGTCTAGATCCTCATCATTGTTTGATGTACCACTTGCTTCCAAAGATTCTATAGTGTTTCATAGATGTCGATTGACCTTTCTATAGTTCATAGGATGTCTTGTCACTGTTGACTCTATTTTTCCTTCTATTTAGAATCTAGATAGTAGTATAAACTAATTTTCTCCAAAATTTATCTGAGAGTTTTTCTTCATTTAACATTGTCCCGACGATTTCTTGTACATGTATGTTCTTCCTTTTAATTAATCGATTTTGTTGAGGAGTTCTTACAATTGAATATTGTATTCTTATTCTATGAGATTCAAAGAGTTATTCAAATTCATTTGTTGTAAATTCACCTCCATTATATGATCTTAAACATTTGATTTTTAGATCAACCTCATTCTCAACTAATGCTTTGAATGCTTTAAATTTTTCAAATGCCGCAGCATCCTTGTATAATCATCAATGAGCAACATATGTATCTTTCTCCTTGCAATATTTTTTTTCTTGTTTGTCAACAAAGATATGCATGTAGAAGTTTTGATGGCTTGGATGTTGCATATTTCTTTTTCTTGAAGCTTAATCTTGATTGTTTTTTATGTTGGAATTGCTTGCAGACATTACTTTAGGGTTTTGTGATCTTTGGCATATCTCTTACTTCCTATTTGATACTATTTTTTACCAAGTTTTCAAAGTTCATATGGCCCATTCTTTTATGCCACAACCAAATTTCATCTATCTTCCCTATAAAGCATTTTTCTCCATTGATTTCATCAAGAATGTATACATTGTTTGGGGTTTTGATTGTTTTTGTAACTAACTTGCATGGATTTTTTTTTTCTGATCTCACATTCTCGAGAGTCAAAAGTAAGAGTGTTTCCTTGGTCACACATCTAGCTTAAAATGAGACGATCATGTTTCAATTTTTCAACACACATGACCTTTTCAGCCTTATCCCTTCCATTATCAAGACTGAGAGTGCCCTTTCCAACTATCTTTGAATGACCATTGTATCCAAAGGTAATACGTCCTTCATTCTTCTTCAGGGTGATAAAATTTGTTCTATCTCATGTCATCGACTGGAGCACCCACTATCAATGTACCACTCGTCCTTATTATTTTATGCACAAAGTGAAACATGAATGAACCAGGATTTTTGTTTCTTTTGTCTATAGAAATTTCTCTTATTTTCAATCTTACCCTTCTTGTACCTTTTGAAACTAGAATATTCTTTTACATTTCTATCTCAATTCTTTTCATAAGGATATTTATTACCAAAGTTTCCTACTTATCCATAATTAAAGCATATGAAGGGTGTTGGATTACTGAGAGGGGGGTGAGTCAGTGATGATCAATTTATACCACTTATTAATCCTTTTGACCACGATGTATATTCTATTAACTTATTCAAAAATGTTTATCAGTTCATCATCAATACATTATTGCATCCTAAAAATTAACATCCCTTCATGCACAATGAACAATAATAGACACATCCACATAATACACAGCACACCAATATTTTATGTGGAAACCCAATGCGGGAGAAAACCACAATTTTTTTTATTATATGTCAAAGAATTACATTCAAGTAAGAACAAAATTCCAATTCTATGGCTCCAACCAAAAGGAGGCTCCAACCCCCTAGTTTTGTAGGCTCCAACTTGAGGGAAGCTCCAAATCCCCAATTCTCTAGATCCAACCAGAAGGAGGCTCCAACTTGAAGGAAACTCTAACTCCCTGGTTCTTCAGCTCCAAATGGAAGGTGGATACAACCACCTATCCTTTCCTCGTCCAATCGCCCTGAAATATAAATGCCAAATGTAGACAAATTGTCACTTCCATTGAATCAACTATGTCACTGCCACAACTATGACTAAAAACCTGTCACAACCTGTTCCAATATTCTCCAGGTCTTTTCTACAGATCTGAAACCCATCTCCGCTACAACACGTGGATGTATGCATCTCTCTTCACTCCAAATCATAGATAGTTGTGGCTCTCTTCTATGCAACTCACAAATTACTACAAAACTCTCCCTAGTTTCACTGTCACTATCTATGTTTCTGTCAAAATGTCACTGTAAAACCTGTCATACCAACCTGTAACTACTTGTACCAAAAAATGTGTACCAAAATTCTATAACAATAATCTCATACACCAAACCTGATCTAATCACCAACACCAATCACCAAAACAACTCTCGACCATATGCATAATATCATCGGGATGTTCATCAAACAAAACTACTCATAACAACTCACAACCATAACCCACACATGCCTCTACCAAGCATGTTCTAATCACAACCAAGTACCAACCTGTACCACAACAAGTGCATCAACCATGAACCAAATACATACTCCAATATAACCAAAAAAGGAACTATAGAAATACATCACACTATCCATACTTTGAATACCATAAACCATTACATCAAACCATGTGTCACAACCTCACTGTTATGTAGCCTCAATCATGTACCACTCATAAGCCAATCATATACCAAGAACACTAAAACATTCCTCTCACAATTCACCACAATATATGCCAATAAAACCAATCTAAGTGCACCAACAATGTGCCTCAACAGATCTTCCTCAAATCACACTCTACAACAGATACCATACATCCAAGAGGACACATACCAAACCTCACATAGTCATGCCTCAAGCATGCTCCAAAATGCCCCTAAGATATAATCTCAAAACATAACCATGAACATACCTTTAACTCTGTAGTATCCATGTTGTATCTAATCTCTAACAAACATACATGCAGTCTCTCCTCAGATCCTGCAACCCAGAACAAGCATCTTTTGTTTTCCCTTTCTACAGATATGCACTTTTCCTTTCTTCAACTCGCAGGTGTCCACACTTCTATGTTCCTGCGACCTGTAGATGTATGCGGCCTCTTCTTCTATAGCTCATAGATAACTTTAGAAAACCTGGAATAGTCAAACTCTCTACAGCTTCGAAACTTTCGTTGCTTCATACCTTCACTTATTCAGACCTGTCACTTTAGATTTGTCAATTGTACCTTCCCATAACACTTCAGAATATAGATATTCAATGTGCTCAATAGGTATTCATTAGGTGATAATGGTATTCCTTTTATATCTTATTTATACTTCCCAAGTGACTTCCTTTAGGGGCTACCTTATAACTGATTTACCCCTTTTCCTTATTCTAGGGCTAACCCACTTTCTTGTTGCAACTAAATTTTCCATAATTAGTCAGCTCATAACTTCCTTTCCCTTAACTAACTTCTTGTTGCAACCACTTTGTTATATAATTTATTTCTTGTTCAACGACTTTGACTATCCAACCTTCTTGTTACAACTACTTTACCCATAGTTAAAATGTCCAAACCACTTTGACTATTCAACCTTTTTATTACAACTACTTTACCCATAATTAATAAACTCACCACTTCTTGTTGCAAATAATTTATTTTTTAAAAATTTTGTTATTGCAACAACTTTACCCATGATTAACTCCAAGTTACAACCACTTTGACTAGTAAACTTATTCTAGGAGCTTCTAGAATAATTGACTTCTATGACCTTCAAGGGGCTTCTAGATAACTCATGAGGGTTCTCCAACTTCACTAAGCTATAGCTCCTCAACTGTGAGCAACTGCTCGGCATACCACATTTCACTGGAAATGGAACGACATGTACTATCCATCTATGATAGTATTTCCTGCAAATTCACTGACCTTCAAGTCTGTATTACTCAACCAAACTTAGGTTCCTTAACCACACCTTTGGGGATACCGAAATTTTCTACCAAACTTGCTTCAAGGGTTGACATTGAAACTCGGGTTCCTTAACCACGCCTTTGGGGCTACCAAAATTTGCTACCATAATTGCTTCAAGGGTTGACATCAATCTCTAAGGGTTTTAATCAATCAATAAGACCAATCTCCAAGGCTTGACATTAATGACAACCAAATATCCAAACCAGTTGTCCATGAACCTAAGGAAACTGTCCAACAAAGGGAAGCTTACCTTTGTATTTGCATGTCCCCCTCTTGAGATTTCTGACAAAGATAACTTCTTCTGTGTTTGATTCACTATCTAAGTTTTCACCCATATTGTATTCTTATATATTTATCTTCTTTGATGCCTTGAAGGATGCTTCCTTCCTTGATAGCTTTGACAGATTATCCTATTCTATCTTCATTTCATATGCAGTGAGAATCTCATGATACTCATCTATTTTCAACTTGTATAGGTCCTTTAATTCTTTAATGGAAGATATCTTGGGATTAAATCTTGAGGGAAGTGATCTAAGAACTTTTTACACAATGATGGTTTCTTCAATATCTTCATCCAATCCTA
This sequence comes from Picea engelmannii, assembly GCA_009831015.1. Taxonomy (NCBI): domain Eukaryota; kingdom Viridiplantae; phylum Streptophyta; class Pinopsida; order Pinales; family Pinaceae; genus Picea; species Picea engelmannii. The sequence continues at coordinate 531,808 of ML780426.1, read as the reverse complement.
TGATAATGCTGACAATCTCATCCACATGAATAAAACAAGCTACACTACTCTCCTCTTCATTCATATTGAGGGTCTCAAATTGTCCTATATGGGTTTGTAACTTTTCCTTCTTGACAATTTCATCCCCTTCATATATTTTTTGTAACTTGTCCCACATCTCTTTTCTTGAATGAAAGTGTATGACTTTGACAAATATTGATTCTTCCAGATTGCACAAAGTTGAATTTTGGCCTTAGAATGACTATCACTGCACCTCTTTCTAGCTGTATCTATAGGTGTATTTTTTGGGTCTTTGTAACCATTCTCAATTGGACTCCAAATATCAAACCCAAGTTCCATCAATTAGGTTTTCATTCTTATGCTCCAGAAAACATAATTTGATCCATCAAATAATGGAGCTTTGTTTGTAGAAAATCCTTTTTGTTTATCCATTTGTACTGCAAAGATTCACCTTCTAGTGGCTAGAATGTTTCTGAAGGAACCCACTCCCAAACCAATTGTTGGCACACTTACTTATACTGAAAGCATGGGTAAATCACTATAAGACTATTTGTTTCTTTTCTTTCAATATTTATAAATGTGTTACTTTATCAATTATAACTGTTAGTGATAAATACACAACCATACAATCCAAAATACACAAAGATTTAACGTGGAAACCCAAATGGGAGAAAACCACAAAATAATTCTTTTATAAAATCATGTAGGAACCAACCTATTGTTACAATGTTTATAGGAACCAACATGCGGGAGACACAAATCCTCTTAGTTGAGCACCAACTCAACACTTCCTGTAGGCACTAACCTATAACTACAATATTTGCAATCACCAAATTACAAGAGAGACCAATCCCCTTAGCTGAGCACCAAATCAATAATATGTAGACACTAACCTACTAGAGACACCAATCTACTCAATCTATCAATAATGTCAAATATTCTCTTTTTCTCAAGCCTTCACTTGCATGAAATTGTTTCTCTATCTCTACTATCACAACACATTCCTTGAGTTCACAATGTTCTTGATTTCATAGGTTCCTTATACCTTTCACCTCCCAACCACCCTTACACAATTAAATTATCTTTTTTTCATTCTCTGGCATCCTCATACCTCAAAGCCTCAGAGCTTCTCCTTGCATGAGCCACAGTCACTCGATTTCTCTTATAACTTGGATTTGAGCATAGTTACTTATACAAAGCATACACATAAGGTTTTTTTCACATATCCAAAGAATATTGCTCATGAGGTCGGCTCCATATTTCTTGTCTCATCCTTGAAATTTGGACTTCATAATTCCTTCAAATATAGTCCCAAATTTCTTCCCTGTTTTGTGTTGGTCACAACATATACATTTTTTCTCAGCAACCATCAGATGCAGTCCCTTGAATCAATCATGGTCACCAATCCATTCTATAACCATCAAAAAATGCAATATAACCTCAACACTCAAATACTGTTCAATCCGTCTTCAAATTTAATCTTGACCATTGATCTATTTGTTGTCCACCAAAACATGCCATGAAACTGTTACAAGGAAAATCAGTTTATGGCATGGGGTAAACCACAACAGATGGAAAGAATTCATAAATCAACTCTAATCCCAAGTATTCTATATAAATTAAAATTCTAACCAGACAATATCAAGAGCCTGCCTTGTCCGGACATTCTATGAAGATGTTAAATAACTTTACCATATATGCAAATATACTTCATAAATAACCAAGAATAAACCATAAACCATTCACCATAACATGAACACAAGAAATAGAGAAAACCCTTGAGGTAGGGTGACACCATATATTAATCCTTATGGAAGGATAAAAATCCTCAACAATCCTTTCTTGTACAATCACAATATTCTTCACTATGTTTCATTACATTGCTTACACTTCTTCATATAGCTCTCCCTATCTCCTAAGAACCTTCTAGAGAGCCTTCTCACATTTATTACATCCAACTACCATAATGGGCCTTTTCAATATAGTGGACCTAGTCCACCTTACATTGAATGACCACATTCTCATATATTAAATGATTTCCACTAATAACACATAACTACATTCCCATTGGGTACCTCCCTAGGTATACTACATTCCATCCCCCTTCACATGTTTCATCCTCGAAACATGAGAAGAAACCATACAATATGACCGGCTAAGCAATGTAGCCAATTGGTACCTATTAGATTACTGAGAGGGCGGGTGAATCAGTAATAGCATAATTATAATCCTTTTTCTTCAAATGTTATATCAGTGTAGAATTATTATCCAATAATGAGCAGTAAGAAATAAACAATCACACACATACACAATACACCAATATTTTACGTGGAAACCCAAATCGGGAGAAAACCACATAATGTTTTTTCTTATATGTCTTGAAGAATTACATTAATTGGAAGCACCAACTTCTTTTGTTTTCCAGTTGCAACTGGAAGGAGGCTCCAACCCCCTAGTTTCTCAGGATACAACCTGAGGGAAGTTCCAACTCCCCAATTCTCTGGCTACAACCAGAAGGAGGCTACAACCCCTAATGTTCTCTGACTACAACCAGAAGGTGGCTACAATCACCTGTCTTTGCCCCGTCCTGCCACCGTGAAGTAGAAGTAGAATGATGGAACCACTGTCACACTATCACTGTGAGATATACCACTGTAAACTTGTACCAATAAATCTTAACCATGCATCAACCTATACCTCAACCTGTAATCAACCTGTACCATAAAAAAGCGCATCAACCATGCACCAACTTGTAATCAACCTGTACCATAAACAAGTGCATCAACCATGTATCAACCTATACCTCAACCTGTACCATAAACAAGTGCATCAACCATGCACCAACCTATAATCAACCTATACCATAAACAAGTGCATCAACCATGCACCAACCTATAATCAAACTGTACCATAAACAAGTGCATCCAACCATGTACCAAGTATGTACCAATCATGTGTCAACTACTCATCAACTATGACTCATGAATATGTACCAACATCATCAACTATACACCTCATGTATGTGTGCCAACTCATCAACTACTTGTCTCAACCATGTACTCAACATGTACCACAACCAAAAGCCCT
>ML780426.1:508355-528140 GCA_009831015.1 Picea engelmannii | reverse complement strand
TGAGAGAGCCTTGCCTCTTATTTATACTCTCCAAGTAGCTTCCTTAAAAACATCTTCTAGGTCACTTGGCCCACTTTCCTTATTTTAGGGTTGGGTCCACTTCTAATTTCTCTATTAAATTTATTATTGAAATAATTTATTTTATTCACTTTGAATTTTAATGCACTCATCACTTCACTTTATTATTTACCTTTTAAAATCTCTTAAACCACTTTGATTACTTTGACCTTTTGGGGCTTCTAGATGACATATGAGGGTCCTCCAACTTTGTAAGGCCCTAACTCTCAAACCATGAGGATTTATGTGACGTTCTACATACCACCAGAAATGGCATGACATGTATTATCCATATAGAATAGTATTATCTTAAAATATATCATAACTCATACCGTTACCCATCAAACAAACTTGGGTCCGTTACCCAAACCTGGGGTCTCCAACTTCTCATGGCCATAACTCTCTAACCATGAGGAATTATGTGACGTTCCACATACCACCGGAAATGACATGAAAAGCACTATCCATATAGGATTTTTTTCCTAAAAAATTCACTTTCCTTCATCTCATTATTCCACAATTAAGCATGGGTTCTCTTACTCCACAAAGCATCTTCCCGTGAGGGATTTCACCATAAGGGGACCACTTTGGAATTCATCCATATTTACTTCTTATCAACAATGAAAAAACAATAATGAGTCATATTTACATCAAACAATATTGGGTCCATTACCCAAACCTTTGTTCTACGGGGCTTTCTTCAAGGTTTGACATCAATGACAACCAACCTTAATCAATAGTACCAAGTACGACCATCCATCCATTCCAATGGAAGTCAAACATGATGTCTATCTGCTACCTTTCCACCCTGATCTTTCTCTGCATCATGTTGGGGTTTCCATGAGATTGTTTCTATAGCTTGAGCTCTTCCCATAGTGTTGGTAGTCCTCCATGCACCTCTTGATCAATTTCCTGTCTGGTGCCCTACTGGTGCATAAATGTGTTGATGCACATGCCCTTGCCTTGATGAATTTTGTGTCTCTATATAAAGTGGATGGAGATATACAACAACTGTAGGAATTGGTTCTTTTTTCTTCAAATCTACAACACTTTGTGTCATTGAGTCAATGACCTCCTTAGCTTCCTAATTATGTCTTTATAGTTTTTCTTCATCTCCTTCTATAGACTCTGCCTCTGATTCAACTTCAGACTTAGTAATAACTTCGTTGCTAGCTTCCATGGGCCCATCTTTCTTACTGAGAGACACATCCTACAATGTGATTTTCTTTTTCTTGTACCACAACTTCAAAAACTTCTTTTTCACATTAATATTAATGGTACCCACTGATTCTATCCAAGGATATCCCAAAAAAAATCCACTTGATCCATATCCATAGCATAAAAATCTGAATGCAACACATATTTATCCATGGTAATATTCAAATATTTAAAAATTTGAACATTTTCACCCTCAACCTGTGTGATTTGAATATTCTTTTACTGGAACTTACAATCTATTAACCAATTGAACATTGATAAAATTATGAATGCAACTAGGGTTAATAGAAACAATTATATTTTCTTTATGAATACAACCATGAACCTGTAATATAGATTTGTCACAGGAAAATAAACTCTTGGTTCTCTCTGTATCCTTATTTTTTCCATGAGACCACTTGTCTAACAATATTTGTTTCAAATTCTCCATTGGAGAGTGTCATCATCTCCTTATAATCAAGCAATTTCCACAAAAATATTGCCAAACATTTATAGTTGACATATGAAGGATTAGTAAGATTCGCCAAGGTTTCTACATTTTAAAATAAATTTCCATCCTTAAAATCATCCCTGCAAATAAGCCTGTGGAATAATAATTCAAATATTTGCGAGATACCAATTGGACAAGAAAAGAGTATTTCTATTAAAAATGATCAACATAAGTGTATAAGTGACAAAATTATTTGTCGACACGTCTCAAAATCCAGAAACTAAGTCCCTTCCAGCTGGGCCTCCACCACTTCAATCCTCCACCAAAGGCAAGATCATATAAAGGAGACATTGAGGTTCTCCATCAATGAAGGAAGAGTTTGGGGGATGAACAATGTGTTCATACTTTCAAGGATAAAGGGGTGCAGACTCAATGTGAAGTGAAAATTTCTCCAAAGTATCTTTGCTCTCAAAAGTTGAATTATATCTTCTTCCATGGCTTCGATATGGCTCAATTTATAGCCTTCAAATGGAACCGAAAGGAAAAGTCATAACATTTCCAGTATATGGAAGGTCAAGGATCATGGATCTTGTGACGTGACATGGAAACCTGACACATTTTTTTATTTTGAGCACCAAACTCGATGTATGTGGGCTAAAGTGGTGGAACCTGCATATACACATGTTTTTTTAACTTGTAGAGCGTGTATATGTGGAAAAAATATGATTTCTTGGCTCTGGGAAGTAAAAAAGGGGACTTCAAGTCTGCATAGGGAAATGGAAAGGTCATCCAAGTAATTTGCATGGGGTGAGGAAAAATTTTCTATAACATCAACCACAATGCACAAGAACCATCCGATCAATCCTTGGATTAAATTTCAATTGTAGATCTACTATCATTGGCCACAAGAATGCTCGACATGACCTTAACACTCAGTAAGTGTCACACACTCGAACCCTAAGTACCTTTTTGATGGATGGGGTATAAATTTTTTGCTTTTCTCAATCATCTCAAATCCCTGTAACTAGGATTACATCGCCTTCGATTTGATGAGGGTTTTCCAACGACTAAAAATTTGTCCAGATCCGAGTTCTAGATCGTAAGTTATGGTCCTTTAAAATTCTTTAGGCCTTCATTAACTAGAGTCTCTCACTGCCATGTGGCATCCACGTGGCTCCATGTCACCTGACAAACCACATCATCATAGCATACAAAGACTCACCCAACCAGAAGTTGATGCTTGTCTAGCTCTTATAGGCCTATTAATTTAATTAATCATTATCATGATAAAATCCTGCTCTTTACCAATCATTTAATCATTTATGTAATCCATGTTAGGGATAATTAATCTTCATTAAAATTAATTAACCTCGTGAATTCCATTTTTACTTGGTCTAAATTATCGGTCCATTAAAACCAATGATTACTTCCCTTTCACCTTTGAAATCCCACATTTCATAGTGGATTTAGTGTTAATGATTATATTGGTACTACGTAATATCAACTCATAATTTAATCATGTGGGTAAATAGTCTTTTAATTAATTATATTATGATATAATCATAAAGGATTATATTATAATATAATTAAATATATTAAATGAGAACATAAGATTTATTAATAGTAATTAATACAGAAATCCATGGACTTTGGCGTGATCACTCACCATACCAATATGAACATAACTAGAAACCCCCAAATGTCGAAGTTCTAGAGAGGGTCCCACTTATATTATGCCTTTATGCATATATAAGTAATTATATTACCATACAATATAATTTATCAAGTTTCATGTTGATTATAACATTGGAATAAAGGAAAGTAGGTTCAGGTTCTCGACCCTTTTAGATTTTTCATTCTATCGCCCCAATCTTCCCGGGGTCCCGAATCCCTGAACTCCCAGAGGGTCCACACTTACACGTGATTACACATTAAATATTAAATTTAAAAAGGGAAAAGGGTTGGTATTTTTTCACGTACAAATATCATAATAAACTCCTTTATAATATATTATATTACACCTATTTCATAAAATGCACCCAGGTTTATAAAAATCCTCAATATTATATTTAATATTGGAATGGGAGAGAGGGAGCTTTGCAGGTCAACTCCTTCTGCTCTCCAACACATTATTTATACTCAAATCTCTTAGAGCCCCAGAGTCCCAAATCCCCAAAGTGGTCCCCACTTATACAAATTTCACATTATTTAATATTTAAAAGCAAAGTAAAAGAGCTGGCCTTATTCACGTGTAGCTATTTTAATGAATTTTAGTATAGTATAATATATTATACCCCTCGAAAATCTCACCCATGTTTAAACAATCTCTTATATTATATTTACTATTTAATATTAGAATAAAGGAAATGATATCCGGGTCCACTCCTTCGTCTCTTCCACACATTCTTCATTCTCAAATATCCCGGAGTCCCAAAGGGGACCCACTTGTATCACATTGTGATTTAAACAGAATGAATTATTTTGGATCATAGTACAATATATATTGTAATAAAGGTGTATTATAATAAATTACATGAATTGATCACATTAAATACAATACAATATAATTAATTATATTTATCATTTATGAAACCTTGTACAAGGAAAGATAGGGCTCGGGCCTTCAACGACTTTGTCTTGTGAGTTCCATCATGTCAAACATCCTGAAGCCCCAAAGTGGCCCCACTCACATACATTTACATCTTAAGTAATAATTTAAGTAGAAAAGGACTTGGTCTCGTCCATGTGTTTATTATATATATATATATATATATATATATATATATATATAACATAAAAGTTCACATGTCCATCATTCCCAATTCTTGGAATCCTGAATGATTTCAAATTTATAAAAGGTTAACCATGGGCCAATTAATCTTGTTTAACATTTAAGTCCTCCGACCTTCGGGTCAATCTCCAGTTCACTCTCCACTTCAAACATCCGGAGTGTCAGAGTCCCGAAGGTCTGAAATATGCTAAGAAATGTTCAAGGAGAATAATCCCAAGTTTATTAACACACACACACACACACACACACATTACCATGTTCGTGCACATATTCAAATTCTAGTGAGGTTTAATTTGAAAATTTATTTAATTAAACATATAATTAAAATGAAATGAAAACTATTTCCTATTCTTTAATTAAAAGGAAATAAAAACTATTTCCTATTTTCCAGAGTTTTAGAATAGTAAAATAAAGTCATATAGGAGGGACTTATAATTTCCCTTCCTCATAGGTAAAGGAGTAAAATTTCTCCTTCTTACCAAGATTTACTTTCCTTACCTATATATCAAGGAAATTGGTCCCAAGGCAAGGATTTCCTTTATAGTAAAATTAGGTATTTCTACCAAGATTTATTGCCCACCAAAATTTAAGGGGATTCTTCCCAAATTTATAGAATATTTAACACAAGTTTAGCATAATTGTTTATTAATGCCCAACATTAGCATAAACATTTCTTAAAGTCCAAATGAGGCTTTTGGAGTTTTTGTATTTTAACAAATTTAGGAAATTCCTCATTTACAATGCATTTTAATGTTTAATAACATTTGGACTATTTCCTTAAAGAATAACTACAATTTCGAAGTCTGTTACTTACTAAGTATTCTAACACAAAAGTCCATAGTGCCTTTCGATCATAGTTAGTCTTAGGCATAAATTCTATCTATCTTTTTTTAATTTTTGTAGATATTCTAGCTAATTTGTTTGTTTTCATTAGAAATAGAAGATGGGCTATAAATGTAGATCAAACTTAACAGTTTCACCCAAAAATCTTATTTTAACACACAAATAGTCAAGAGATAAGGAAGTAAATAAAATGAGCTTCAACTAAAACATTCTCTTCCTTTTACCTAAATTTCTCAAGCCACTTTTGTCATAAGTTAAACTTACACAACTCTAAAACATGGTCTGTAACTTTCTCTAAACTTGATACTACAATGATTTAGCAAAAATATACTTATCTAGAACCCAAAAAATGATGCAACTGTTGAAAGGGGTTCCCTTTTCCACCCAACCGTAGGCAAAACAACTCCTGGAAGGATTTACCACTGGCCAACCCCTAGCTAGGTCATGATGCTCTGCGAGATATTCTTCCTTATGTTCAATAACATCTAGGAATGAAGATCACTCTCCTCTTCCCACAGGAACTTGGTAGATAGATTTTATCTCCACCAATAAATGGGGTATGCATTGAGTTCTTCCTTAGTCACTCATCTTCTATGAAACCCCATTTATCAACTTGGTTAGAAAACATGACCCAATAATTCCTGTACCCATAAACAAATTCATTTTTCAGTTCTCTTCCGAACCAGAGAGATGCACATGCTTTCCCTCTTCATAAAATGGTCACCAGATCCATTTCTCTACATCCTCTCTCTCTTCCCATGATTTTCCCTTTGTTTTCTTCGTTCTTTAGCAAGATTTCGTGGGTCAAATCCTCCAATTCGTGGATCATCCTAGAATCATGTAGATGGGTACTTTTCTGCCCATGATTCTGAGGCAAGGAAGTTCTAGTACAAAAACCCATTCTTGTTCATAAATGTGGGAAGCTAATATTTCAACTACCAACTTCCCTCATTAATCAGAATTCTAGAAAATGAGCAATCTCTATTTTTATTGAATTTTAAATTGGAAAGGAAAATTTCCTCATTGTTTCGCTCTCATGGCATCATGACCTATATTAGGAAATCCCTCTCAGCGATTGTCAAACATTTTCCTGTTTACATTAGTAGAATAAATATTTAGACTATCGTTTTAGCAAAATATAGCTATATTTACAAGCTGGGGGAAACAGGGGTATTGCAATCCCCTCCCCCTTAAAGGAACACCATCCTTCGTGTTCTTTTCATCTCAACAACACCATTCATGCATCATGTTTAAAATTCTTTAGTGACGTTTCCCTTTTATTCACCTAGCCCTTCCCAGACTCTTGTCCTTTGTCACATGCCTATAATGATTTCAAACAACAAGCATATTAATCACAATTTCATGCAAAAACATTTTAATATTGTTCAAAACTATAGAGGAAATATTATATTGACACAATACTTATCCATGCAATTTCATGGATCTGCATCTCGCTGGTTGTCTTACTAACTTGGCCCATTTTTTTCCTTGACATACCCATTATGTGCATGATCCCAACCAATAATTGACAAGAATTATTGAAGTCTCCCCTTCCTTGTGGTCACTCACCCTCCAGGCCAAGGATTAGGTATCCCCTTCTCTGCTATACACTCCCTCGGGTGATTCATCTTTCCTTTCTAAGGATTTCTCGCACAACAAGATCTTCCAAGACTTTACCAAGTCTTACAGTTGAGGCGTCCCTCCAACTTTCTCTATCGAGACATCCCTCTAGCCTATGTTACTGCAACACAACATCTTCTATGGTGATCATGTCTTATCATAAGGTTCTCATGTCACAACAATATCCTTTTCCATGATTTTCCAACTTGAGAGCCATCATTTGTCCCTCCAGGACATATATTTCATCTCTCTTATATCACATGCATACAATAACCGTGAGATACATGAACTAGATTCACAAGTATGATATTTTCCTTCCCATAGCAGTTTGGTTTAGGAGGAATTGGTCTTCCTAATGGGCTTACTTCTACTGCCATATCCAATACCCTTCTTCCTGCAACTCCATCTTCACATAGACAAACACGTTGTTAGTTCCAATGCACACTATATCTTCAAAACTATGCATACGAACATTCAAATAATTTTCATCTATTAAATGGTACAAAGAAAAAGGAAATATCATTCTTTATGCATGCATCATTTCAACATACCAAATTTTCCAAATGCAATTCAAATATTAAATGACTTTAATCAATGTGCTAGTATTCATGGCCCAATTCATACTCAATGTAGCCTTGCATCGATTTCAATTTTTCCACACTTTATGAAAAACACTTTTCCATGGTTTGTTGGAGCTCAACTATACTCCTCACCATATAGCTCATTCATTCTCATTCATTATTACAACAAGACTATGCTTCCTTCTACAATTTGATCATGTCCTCAATTTAACATATTATAATATGAAACCCAAGCTTCATATGGTTGCATCTAAATACTTCCTTCCTTTTTTTTTTAACGAAAACGGTTATGTTGCATTAATCGGCACTCTGGCCAGTCAGAATCAAAAGGTTACAAATTTGAAGAAGGTTGGTGACCTCTAACAGTGCTACCAACCTTCTTGTGAATGTCTTGGGAGACCATTCCCCTCTGCTTCTTGGTCTAATTCGATGATATGACAAGGAAAGCATACATGAGTAAATTCTCACAAATTCTGAACATAGCAAAAGACAGAAGCAAAGCATTAAATCAAGGGGACTGAAATTTTCCCCTTTATGTAGGGGTCCATCTTTTTCTGAGATCCTAAAGAAATGTTGGAGGCCGCCTCCTTTTCTCTGCGCGCTTTATTGGTCTTCCGCCCTCGGGTAAGGGGTGGAGACGGGACTGTATTGTCTTTAGGTTCAGAAGATCCCCCAGAGCCGCTAGAGGGGACTGTAACCACCAGACCTGTATGGGCATAGGGTTCCGGTTCTGAAGCCCAGATTTCTCTTGCTGCTTCTGAATTTGGGGGGATGGATTCCGGAAGGCTTTCGTCTTCCGGAGGATCTTTCTGGTCTGTTGTTGCTTCTGGTTCTAGGACTTCATCTTCCTTCAGCGCATCAAAGATTTTTTTATTTTCTAAAGTTGCCTCTTCTGGTTGAGTGGCCTTTGGGGCCTGGGCTTGTGGACCATTTCGCCTTGGTTGCCTTCGCCGATTCGGTACGGGCTGAAACTCATCTTCTTTGACTGGACCCGGCTCCTCAGAGTCTTTGGGGCAGCTTCTTGCGAAGTGACCGTAATCATGACACCGGAGGCACTTAAAGGGAATCTGTTCGTAGTCCAACTCTTGGATATGGCACCAATCCCCCAGGGAGAGCTTAATGGATTCCGGAAGACCTTTCTCGAGGTTAACCTAAACACAAATGCGAGTGCAGGTAAACTGGTCCCCTTTCGGCTCTACCCTGTCCAGGAATCGCCCAATCTTATTTCCAATGTCCTTCAGAGAACTTTTCCCCCAGAGATGCAAGGGAAGGTGAGGCAGCCTAACCCAGACAGGGGTTGTGGTGATCTCGGCTTCGGGGTTGAAGTCCAGAGTCCAGGGGGCTAAGAACAGTCCTCTTGACCCCATAAAATAGGGTCCAGATCTGAACACTAGATCACGGTCCTCTTTGCTCGCGAATCTGAAGACAAAAAACCCCCTGCCTACAGCTAACAGAGCGACGCCTCCCTGTATCAGCGGCTCCCAACGATCAATCGTCCAAGCCTCCACCATTTTGGGGCTAGGCCATAACCCCGTAAACTTTCCGATGAGGGCCTTGTCTGCTAGATGGAGGGCATGCTTGCAAGTCTCCTCTGGAGATAGTTCCAGAGAAGGGATCTCCTCCATCTTCTTGATAAACTTAGACGGGAGAGACGGCTTGGATTTGGGTCCTGCCAAGCGGACCAACGCTTTGAATGCTTCCAATCGGGCTTTTCCTTTCTCGCCATGCAGATCTGGGGCCATTGTAGCAGGCCTTCGATCTCCAGCAAGTCCAGTCGCGGCGGAAAGCACGCATGCAAATCTTGGAGGGCCGAATCGCGTCTCTGTACCCCGAGTCCACGCGCTGAAACCCCGATCCGATGTTACTCAGACCACACAGGAGGCACAGGGCACCGGAAAGAGGGTCGCGACCTTCAGATCACTGCCCTTGAGCCAGATTCGTTGCTGGCCCTGAGAGCATCCAAAAAACAAAGATCTGGAGCGCCGGTCAAGCTAAGCCTGGCCGCCGAGGGCCGAGGCTGCCTGTGCGCGCGGCTAGGGTTCTCATGGAGCCATTTTTTCCCCTCATCCTAAATACTTCCTTCCTTACTGGTAACTAGTGGCGCTAATACTCATGGCCACCCACTTCCTTTCTTTAACACCTTTACAATTCAGGTAGAGTATTGGAGGTTCCTCCTTCCTTAATGAGAAGTCTATTTTCTTCCCTCTTATGCAAGCATGAATTTACTCAATGCATTCAATTCAATATGTTTCCTATGATAATTCCATTCCCCATCACTCTTGATTGGTCAATGTACCCATGACACTATTGATTCATGAATTTTCTTGCAAGGATTCCAATCATCCCTAAATACTATAGATACCTTTCTCTATTCTTCAGGTTCTTTTCCTGAATCATCCCCTACTTGGGTATCAATGGCATCCAATAACCAATCAATTTAATTACCTATCATTTGAAGTAGTAAAACATTTTGGAAGGGATTCTTACCCAGCCCCTTCATATCTTATTCCTCCTAGGCATTAACACTTTATCCTTGTTCTACATTCCAACACCCTCTCTGATATTACCTCATCAGTGCTGCTCTATGGGGACTTTTAAAGTCCCTTCAAAAAATTTCAACAACAACCTTCTCATATTCATCCTCTTATTGAGGTTTTCCATCATTGGTAACTGCCTTTCCCAATAGCTTCAATTTATTTCTACACATGACATACATCACAAATATGTTAGTCCTCATGTAAAATAAAAATGCATGTATCATAGCATTTAAATCGATAAGACACTTTCATATATGCCCCAACATATCTCTATGCACTCTACCACATTTCTCATTAATGTGTTATCTAGTGCAATCACAATCCAAATTTCATTTGTATCTAAAATCATTCAAATATCCACATTTTAATGCCAAAACAGTTACCTTCATTAGAAAATCAATCTCTCATACTAGAGAAGCACAATAAACAACAAGAAAGGGGTCAATGAACTCTTCCCTTGTCCAAATCCTTCTACACAACCTTGGATTTTTCAGCCTGATTGAACTATCCTAAAGCCTCACTTCCTTTACCCATTCATGGCTTTAACCAAGTTTATAGATGTTTTTTCATTTTCCTTTCACCAACTATACCTATTTTCACAACTGCTCTTTTGAGGCTTACAACTCTGTTAAGCAATTCAAAGTTTTAAGGCGAGAGAAGTATTCCTCCTTTTCTCCTTCTTTGCTTCTGCAATTTACACCCTATTGTGAACTCCATGCTCTTTTCCTTGAGCATTCTTGGTTAGGTTCACCTTGACCTTCTTGGATAAATCAACATGCTACAACAACAAACGTTTTGTTCACAATGAATTATGGACTTGTGCACTCTACACATTATCGTTTAGTTATTGGAATATTCAATATTCATTCGTTAGTCTTCCACTCATATATTTTGTTTTTGAGTGTAATTCNATATATATATATATATATATATATATATATATATATATATATATATATATATATATATATTCATATATATTCTTGCAACCCATTGCCCAATTTTCATCAGCCATTAAGGTTGTGACTCTATTCTCCTGACATAGTCTTTACACAATTCATCCACATGGAACTCCTTTAGCATGCCACTTCCTTATTGCATACCCATCACTATCTATGATGGTCTCAACCTTTAGTCAACTTCATCTTACCATTTCAATCATTTACTAAATATTCCATAAGGAATATAAACTTGAGTTCTTATGATGCGTTCTGAATTACATATGCACATTGTCCCATTGTGATTTCATGTACGATGCTCCTTCTACATGCTTCAACATATTGTGTGTCTACTATAGTCACACTTATAGTTTCTTTTTTGTATCTATTGAAATTTATTTATTCCATGATCATTCATGACCATTTACATCTAGCCTTTAAAAGCATGATCATGTTTCCTTTTATCATGACAATGAAGCATCCCTACTCATTTACTCTTTCATCCATTTATAATAGTTTTTCTTGAGGATATGACAGACACCCCCTCGAGCTATTATTTAAAACAAAATAGTCATGAATCTTCAAAATAGAGTCAACCATGCATTCATGGTATTCATTCTATCCTGGAAAGTGCAATTCTTTCCTTACATTTCACTTATTCAAGAAGTCACATCTTGCCTCTCATATAAATGTACTCATACTTCATACATGTGCCTCATTTACAATTTTTTCTATCATTCATTCATATCTATTGGGTCTCAATATCAGACTTCATATCAAGCAACTTTATAATGCACTCAAGCATATACAAACATAGATAAATATTCAACATGCAAGTTCAGTATTTGCACCCCCCTTTTTTCCCCATGTCATTCATACATGTGGACATTTAAATTTTCATATCCTTCCTCCCAGAGATCCTACATCCATCCTTATGATAAATCTCATGGGAATGCTCGACACTATGGTGCATTCTCTGTTGAGAGCTTACAATCATTCACATGGAAATTCTCGCAGGGATATTCATCATTATGTTTCCCTTTCTACATGACAACAATAAGCAAGAATACACTCTCACCTCATATTCTATAAAATAATTCCACAACCCAGAGATACAATATGGGTAATTTCAACAATGCCCAAGGAAACAAGACAACCAATCTAGATTTTATTCATGCCTTAAACCATTCTTGGTCAATAGACCTTTCTATGAAGGGAATCCTTTTCTAGATTCACTCTCACTGCTACTTGCGTATACCAAGTCGTATATAGATGGCTACCATCCACCTATATATGTCATCCTGACCCATTGGTCATCTAGCAGTGCCCCAACACTTCCTTTACAACATTTGGGATCAACATTTCATTAACCATTCTATGTTATCCTCATAGTGTAATATACAATCAATATCATCAACATCTTACTTATGTTGCTATAATAAAATCACCACTAACTATATGATCTATGAAATCACCATATTTTACA
The DNA here is from genome assembly GCA_009831015.1 of Picea engelmannii. Taxonomy (NCBI): domain Eukaryota; kingdom Viridiplantae; phylum Streptophyta; class Pinopsida; order Pinales; family Pinaceae; genus Picea; species Picea engelmannii. The sequence continues at coordinate 515,639 of ML780426.1, read as the reverse complement.
TCCAATGATAGACTATAATAATTCTATATGCACCAAGAATTTTACCCATGCCTATAGTGTAGATGTATTCCTCTTCTTCCATGAGGGATGTCCTCAGTCCATCAGACTCCTCTTTATTTTTCAAAAAGGGAAGTATCCGAATAGTAGGTTTTTTGTTATGATAGGTCAAGTAAGATGACCTCACATGTTTCCATAAGGCCTCTAAACATGGGGAAATTATACTCACAAGGACTAATCTCTAGTTAAGCAACAATTTTGATTAACAGAGGCTTCATAATCTCACATTTGCAAGCAATATTGCCATTTATTCAATCCATTGTCCTCCAAGTCTTGTTATTAGTGTCCATCAACATAATCCCACTCCTATAGGAGTGGCTATCATTTCCCAAAGTAATGGTATGATTCTTCTATTACAATCTATCATGATTCAATTTTCTTGAGTAAAATCCTATAATATCCCGCTCTACTGAGCACACTATATTTGACTTATTCTTTGAGGAGACTTGCTTGCAAGTGATTTGAATATGGTACATTGTGATTTCATTCGGACTATGGATTATATATGATTATGTTGAGGAGTTATGGCTTATATATATGTGGCTATCATTTCCCAAAGAAATGATATGATTCTTCTATTACAATCTATCATGATTCAATTTTCTTGAGTAAAATCCTATAATATCCTGCTCTACTGAGCACACTATATTTGACTTATTCTTTGAGGAGACTTGCTTGCAAGTGATTCGAATATGGTACATTGTGATTTCATTCGAACTATGGGTTATATATGTTTATGTTGAGGAGTTATGGCTTATATATATATATATATATATATATATATATATATATATATATATTGACAAATGCTTTTGACAAATTGTCCTCAGTGTGAAGGACACATGAAAAGATAAGGATGTTGATGGCATCAATGAATTACCTTGGACTCTGGATTGAGTTAGGGAGTGGATTGTATCTATTGACTATTTCATTTCATGCACATATGTTGTATGATTTATTATAATATGATTTATGTATATGGAATTATTGACAATTTTCTTGTGAGTGGATGTAGGATTGATGATGCTTGCTAATCTGACCCACATAAGGAGTAGAGGGGCCATGCACATAAACCAAAAATTTGAGGGAGAGGTGTGAAAATGTCCCTGTCATAGCCTACTAACACTCCTACCTTGGTATGAACTTTAGGTTAACGATTACCTAGTTCGAGAGGTCCATGATACCATGAGGGCAGACTGAGACAGTCTCTCACGGATATTTATAAGGAGCATGCAACAAGGCATAATCCTTATTCCTTAGAATCCCTTAGTATCTCACAAGGTCAACCGAGTGGAGTGTTGACTCCAAGGATCGCACAACTTTCAAAACAAGCCTAAGGCGAGTGGCACCCTTGGAGCATGGAGGTGCATATTGAAGGGCACATCACATAATTAAACTTAAGTCAATAAATCTAGATGTCCTAGAAAACATTGAAATATTAGACCTTGTTGGATTAAATAATTAATTAAATGATAGATTATTAATTGAAAATCCTAACAAGAGTCTAAGCTTAAGTCTAAGATCTGGCCTAAGTCTAAGTTTAAATTGGGGACTAATTATAATATTAAAGTTGGGATAAATCTAATTCTAGGAAAATATGGGAAAAATATAAAGGTTGAATAGAGTGCACATGTGTGTATGAATTTAATAAAAAGGAAATTTTAAATAGAATTAAATAATAACTTGAGAGGTTGGTTGTAAATAGAATAGAATCTAGAGTCAAACTACACTAGTCTAACTAGAAGAAGACTCCTAATTAAACTATAACTAAGATATAGTTAGGGGAGGCTCCTTAAATGAGAATCTAGGGAGAAAAGGGACACCTAGGTGAAAATAGGAACACATTGAGGATTGTGAGGGATTTTGAACTTTTAAATAAAATAAAAATGGTAAATACTGGTGTAACTTGGGGATATTATGACAAGTGTGTGAGTGATTAATCCAAATTAAAATTAACTAAAAAGTTAATTATCTGTGCATGAGGACATGTGTCAATGAAGAAAAGTCTATAAAAACAAATTCTGGAGAAGGGAAAAGGATCTGATTTTACGAGCATTGTTATGCTACCAAATTTTTGTTGGACTGTGTTTTACTTGTGAGAGTTGGGAAACCAAGATTGTAAAAAGAGTGGAAGCTCTTCCTTGCGAGGGAAAGTATTGAAGCTATTATTGTTGGTTTCTTGTATGTGGCCCCTTTATGGCTCGGGCGACTAAGGGTAAAGAATATTACCCCTAGAATTGGATGGGAGGTACCAGTGAAGTCTCTGTGATTAGAAAGCAAAGGAAAGGAAGGAGCATAGGACTTTGAAGGCATCTTCATTAAGAAACAATTCATTGGTTCTGATATTTTTATATTTTGAATTTTATTCCTAACATTGGTGTAGTTGTATGTTAGACTGATAAGGCCATTGTAGAAACATTGGAAGGCATGGAAGCCAATTGTTATGACTGCTTTCAACAAATATTAGTTCATATTTTATATTTTTAAAATTACAATTTATGCTAATTAGATAATATTTAGAGTGTTTATTTTAAATTTTCAATGTAATGCCTGACATTTTTCGCTCTTTATTTTGGGATGGCTTGATCCTCATTGTGGAATTATATTTCATATTGAGTATGGTCCATGTTAAAAAATTTATACCTTTTCCTTGTTTGAGATTTAATGACAGAGTCTTTAGTTGATATTATTTAGAATTTAACAATGCATTGTTCGTTGGTAAACTAGGGTGTTAGTTCCAAAACTTCATTATGAGTCTCTGTTCAATCTCATTTAAATCTAAATAAATTCATTTGATGGAATCTTGGTCGAGCTTCATTCTAGGTCTGAAAATGTGTCATTCCCTTGTTTACGCTTTTGTCAATTCATTTTCATTGTAGTATGATCTCTATTGAATTTCGTCAAATCTGAATTTATATCATGGTTTTCCTCTATCGAATTTGTTGATATATATTAAATAGGTAGTATGAATGTATGTGCTAAATTTTTAAATAAATCCAAAATCCTCAGGACCAAGGGAAACCTGTTAAAGTCTCTGAAATTTGACTTTTGGTATGTAGCACGTTATCCCTCTTTCCTTGAAAAAGTTATACATGTGACCATGGGATAGAACCTAGGGCTAACCAAAAGTGGGTACTACTTGGAGCTCTAGAACTCTGGTGCTCTGAAGCTTTTTAACTTCAAAACTCTTGTTCACCTAGAGTGTTATCGGATGAATTTGGTCGTAAGTTGAGTTGACCAACAGTTGTAGGTTAACCATAGTATTCCATCATCCTCGTTAACATTTATGAACTTAATCCAATGGCTGAAGGATATTCTCCTCATGTGAGAACCTACAGTGGAGATCCACTCCATAACTTCGGGCTTCAGGGTTTTTTTTGCTTACACAACTTGAAACTGTTCACCGAGATCGTCGAACCTCCGAAGGGCTCAAAGATATGACGAATTACACTCCTCCTCAAATCAACGATTGTTGTCCACTTTGGAGTTTGAAACTAAGGGAGTTCCTCACTTTTTGTAAACAATGACTCATTTCCCTTGGAGAGTCGGACTCACGAACCTTCAAAGGACAAGATCTCAAAGTTTGTATGTATCTAACGGTCCTCGATCATTTGCTAGATATATGGTTGACCTTCACTCCAGGACTTTGAAAGTCTAGAGTGATCTAATTCTTAGCACCTACACCTTGACTTAGCTGGAGAGTCAAATCCTGAATAGCTCAGAGATATATGGCCCACATCCTTCCATCAACTGATAGACAGGATTTACTTTGGACTTCGGGACTCTGGGAGTTCCTTAACCCTTAACCTCATGACTCTAATTTTTTCAAAGTGTTGAATTACCGAACCGCTAAAAAACAAAGGCTCGCAGATCTAATGGACCATGATCGATCGTCACATCTACGATGGTCCTTCACTCTGTGAATTCGAAGCTTCAAGGTTGCTTAACTCTTTACAGTCACGAACCAAACTCGTCGAACTATTAAGGATCCAATGACTAGTATTCACTCACCCATCTACGATGTAGTTACACTTCGCAACTTCAGGCTTCAGAACTCTCTTAAAGTAAATAAATTATATCTTCCAAAGTGATGAATCCCGAAGGTGTTGGGGTTATCGAGTGCGCTACTCCTGTTTAATCGGACGATTGTGGGGATTCTAAATCCTCATGATAAGATCCCTTCCTTTAGTGTCTTCAAAGGAATTTCAACTTTTGAATTCCTCACTGAACCCTGTATGTGATTTTCTCCTGAGCTCTTGATTTTGTTTGTTGTGTGCACACTTTCCACCTCCCTTGTGAAAGTTCACACTGTCTCTCCAGAGCTTTGTCCTTCTGAAAATTTAAGGCCTCAACCTACCTTGTGCACTGGACATTGTTTCTTCTGAATTTTAGGGTCTTCATGGGGCCCATCTATGCATTTATAGAGTTGGCTTTGGAAGTGTTTTGTAACACCTGAGGTTTTGAACCCCCATTTTAAATAATGTATTGTTACAATGCTGAGAGGCCAGGGTTCCCAAACACTTATTAAAAGGCTAGTGTGCCCAAGACATGTAATGTTTTTTTATCATTATTAATAATAAATACATGGTTGTTTGCTAGATGAACAAGGAATAGAGTTATAGGGGGGTATGATTCCACAAGATAGGGGGCTTGAGGGGATAAGTTTTTATTCCTTTGTTAATTACCCTTTTTTCCTAAGGGAGGGGATCAATTACATGAGATTCTTGCGGAAGGCCAAGAGGTCCTTGATTCCCCATGAAAATAATTAAAACCATCCATGGTCTGATTGTAGGGTTGGTCGTTGGCTCGTCCACTCCTTCAATCCTGTATTCATACCATTCTTTCCCTCATGCCCTTTTCATGCACTCACTGACCCATTCATTGATCCATACCCACTTGCATATTGGTTGGGTAAAGGGAAAGGAACTGTTGAAGATTAGCCATGGGATAGTTGGTTGTAATGGTCGTTAGTGAAATCCATACATGACTTGGGGCCTGCATGTCCGATATGCATTGGCATGTGCCCTGTTTTTTTCACAACTGTGAGTCCTGAGAGTTCCAGCATTGAGATTCTAGAGAAGCTGTGCTGGAGGCCCTGGAAAAAGGAGAAGGAATTCCTGAGGGACTACGCGACAGAGAAGGGTGTAGGTCCATTCTCTTGGGTGGTACCGGCTAGGTGGAAGAGAGTTGGGTACTTGGATTGTTGTGGGTGATGGGAAACTTGTGAGGGATTGAGAGATGACTGGTTTGGGAACCCAAGTACACTCTGTAACCATCCTTTTGGATTCATAGCCCTAGCTTGGGGGTGACACTATTGTTGAGATTTGGATCAATGGTGTCTATGGTTGGGTGGAACGTCCTTCGTCTGCAGCTAGTTCGTGTCATCTTTCATAAAGATAAGTGCTCTATGTTATGGTATCATTTACATGTATATGAATGTATTTCCATTGTATATTTAATTATCGTTTAATTGAATCTTTAGACTATGCATGCTTGCTAACTACTGTTGTGCATGTCATTAAAGTCTTTTCCTTTATGCATGATTAAATTTTAAAAAGGTATCGGTAAGAGAAAGAATTCCAAGGGTGGGCTTGAAGGTAGCGTACCCTGGCCTGTGGGTGGTTAGGTATGTTAAAGTTTGGTATCAAAGCTTCTGGTTGAAACATTGGGCTGGTATGGGTCGGGTCTGTTGGTTAGAGTCTCATGGTTACAGATCAAACTCTGACCATGGAGTTGAAAATCTCAGGAGGAATGGTGTTGCAGAATCTACGCAAGATTTAGATCACTAGAGACTCATTGTAAGGGGTTTGAAGGATCATGACCATCCCCTTCGAATTCAGGAGTAATCTCCATTGTAGGATCAGGAGAGATCCTGGCTTGTTGGATCGGAGGACAGGTGAACACGGGTCATCCGATAAAAAGGAAGCAAGGGTTAAGGTCACCACCATCAGATCCCATTAGAGAGAGAGATCAATAGACAATCGACATTGCGGGGAACCAAGTTGTATGGGATATAATTCCTCAAGGTGGTCCTACAATCCAAACCACGGTTTCACAAAGGGGTCATGTGTCAGCATTAGGAGGATTGCGGGGTGAAAAGCGAGTTACTCCAAACCGTTGATGCATGCCCCCATAAATTGAAAGGCAGTAAGTAATGTGACATGTTAGGGATCGACCATTGAAACTTTGTATAACTAAAGTAGTTTGGGGCCATCCATCGTCAAAGAGAGACACATGGCACGAAATCCACAACTCCTAAAGTTTGTGGACAAGGAAGAGGTGAAATAGATGAAGTAGATCATGAACGTCGATCACCAAGAGGTATGTGTCAGCAGATCAGTAACTCCAGAGAAATTTGTTTGAGAGGGTTTTAGTTGAGATTTGAAACTCCTGAAGCCCGGAGAGCTGGAGAGCCGAAGTAAATATCGATCATCCGATAATCCAAAATAGATCTTAGTCGCCAGATCGTCTAGAGTAAATCTCAAGCATTGGATCATCTGATGTGAATATGGGCCATCTGATCTAGAAGAGACATGGCGTAAATATGTGGATTTCGGGTGAAGGCCTGAAGTAAGCCTCAATTGTATGATTCAAGAGGACACGCGGCAGAATCCTGTGTACTTCGAGGAGGTTTTAAGTTTGAGATTTCTGAAAATTGAAGACTTGAAAGGATCTCAGCCATTGATCTACTGAGAACCACATGTCACGAGATCTAGGGCTTCGGATAAAAGCTTGTGGGGCCAAATAATTTTTGAAATTTGAGATTTCCGAAGTCCGAAGACCCGAAGTAAGTCTCAACCATCAAATTAAGGAGGACATGTGGTGCAGATCCGTGGGCTCTGAGTGAAGACTTGAAGTGAATCTTAGTTGTCTGATCCAGGAGGACACAATGGTGAGAGATTGTCTAGTTCGGGGATTGAGATTTCAGGAGAATTTGAAGTGTTCTAGTATGAAAAATCTCGAAGTCATGAAGCCCAAAGAGTCAAATTGATGGGGTCACGATGATGTCACCTAGAGGTGATGTGGATCCTGGAATTCTCGAAGTGACGTGGCTTGCGAACGTCACCTGGGATGACATGGACACATATCGAATGGAAATGATGAAAATATGGAATTTTTATGCTAATGAATAGATATGCATGAGATGGTGTTGCAGACTAACCTGCAGGTTATGGGCTATGATATAGCCAAGTGGTAAAGATGATGAGAGTGGATAATGGGGCCACT
>ML780426.1:475785-497427 GCA_009831015.1 Picea engelmannii | reverse complement strand
TCGGGGTTCGGGACTTGGAAGGTCCTGTGCAGGGTGCAACAGGGCTCGCGAACTCCCGATCGGCGAAATCCCGAATCCCGACGGATGAAGTTCCGAAGTCCGACGGTGGTTGTTGTGTTGGGTGTTACAATTGTTAAAAAGGTGTATCATTAGAGTATGCTATGAAATAATATTTTTGGAAGGAAAAAAACACTATAAGTATAAAAAATATGAGAAAATCAAAAGAAAGAGAAATGCACAAATAAGATCATGGAAAAAATTATCTAAAAACTAGAGATTCATCAAATCAATTTTTTCAGGAGTTGCATTAAAGAGAGGTTTAATTTAGAAATTTGTTTATAAGAAAAACACTATATAATAAGAACACCTAGAACCAAATCTAAAACTATAAGAAGAACACTTAGAACCAAAGAAGAAATTTGTTTATAAAAAAACTATATAAGAAGAACACCTAGAACCAAAGCCAAAACTAGATATAGTATCAAATACAGTGTTAATGTTCAAGCCATTATTATAGTTCTTTTCATTTCCATCAATAACAACAACATGAGATAATATCATTGAGAAATACACAATCACAAGAGACCCATCAGTTATCCTGGGAAACCCTCATGGGGCAGAAAACCCAACAAAACTTCCTTAATAAAGATAGCCAATACAATGCCAAGAGATAACTCAAACAAGTACAGAAAGTCCTCTCCCAATGATCTTCTCTCTCTCTCTCTCTCTTCTCAAACTGCAGCTCTGAAACTTGTCTCTCAATGAACAAGTGAGTGTGTGTCTAACTAAGGCACTAGCCTCCTTATTTATACAAGTCTGGCATGTGTGGAAGTGTCTTTTCACTGGCAGGGCCGACTTATTCTTCTAGGTGGTTATAACCACCTTTATTATATTTCAGGGCCTCTTTGATATATTTTGGGGCCGACTTCTTCTTTTGCCTAATACAATTATATTATGACCAATCCGCAAAAGGGGATTTGGTCCTTTTACAATAGCTGACATGACCAATCCATAATGGGGATTGATCCAATGAATAATATATCAAATAATAATAAGAATACACTTTGCAGTTACATTATTTCAATACTCCCCCTTAACAAGAAGGGTATTCTACAACAACATCATATGAGAGAGAGGCCTTTATCATCAACAACATCAGGAGGACAACATCATCAATATCATCTTGGAACATTGACTGGCGTATCTATAAATTGTCGGAAGTTTTCTTCATCGACAACATCGTCATTCTCAAAGGAATGCAATCATCATCTGCATCAATATGTATTAGTATAAAACTAATACATCATCACCACCACAACACGAGGTTGGCTCAGCATAATATAGGACTGGATTTACATCACAGCTGTTAAGATGGAAGCTCAGTACTCGTCTTTCTTTACGTCACAACAATAAAGATGGAAGCAAGATACTAGACTGGCTTTACGTCACAACTTCTCAAGCTAGAATCACAGTACTAGTATCATCTCAACGTCTTTCTTTACATCACATCACTCAAGATAGAAGCAAGATACTAGACTGGCTTTACATCACAACTATCAAGCTGGAAGCACAGTACTAGTCTCATCTCAACGTCTTGCTTTACATCACAACACTCAAGATGGAAGCAAGATACTAGATTGTCTTTATGTCACAGCTATCAAGCCAGAAGCACAATACTAGTCGCATCACATCTTCTTTCTTTACGTCACAACCATCAGGTTGGAAGCAAGATACTAGACTGGATTTGTTTCATAGTTGTCAAGCTAGAAGCACAGTACTAGTTTCATCACATCTTCTTTCTTTATGTCACAACCATCAGGTTGGAAGCAAGATACTAGACTGGATTTACATCACAGTTGTCAAGCCGGAAGCATAGTACTAGTCTCATCACATCTTCTTGCTTTACGTCACAACCATCAGGTTGGAAGCAAGATACTATATTAGCTTTACATCACAGTTGTCAAGCTGGAAGCACAGTACTAGTCTCATCACATCTTCTTGCTTTACGTCACAACAATGAAGCTGGAAGCAAGAGATGTCTCATCACAACAACTACTCTTCCTTTCAAGGAAGGTTCTTTCGGACTATTCCAAGCTTATCTTGAAAGTGCTCAAACTTTACACGAGATAGAGGCTTGGTCAACACATCAGCAACTTGTTCATCCGTGCTAACGTACTGGAGCTTTAAGGCTCCTCTCTGCACCATGTCACAGATGTAATGATAATGAATCTCTATGTGCTTCGACCTATCATGGAATATATGTACCCGGGTTCTACCATAAACTGACTATGTCCGGGTTCTACCATAATCTGACTCAAGGTGTTCACAGAAAAACAAATATCTGGTTTGGTGTTCATCAGGTACATCAACGATCCAATAATTTGTCTATATAGTGTGGCATCAATCAATTCTGATGAAGTGTCGAAAAACAGCTTCAACTTCGTTTCCATGGGTGTATTCATGGGCTTGCACTCTAACATGTCAAATCTCTTCAAGATTTCAACTGCATACTTCCCTTGCTTAAGGAAGATCCTCTCTGGACTCTGCCATACCTCAAGACCTAAGAAATAGTGCATTAGGCCAAGGTATTTCATCTCAAATTCTTAAGCGAGTCTCTTCTTACATTCTGTGATGAGATTTTCTTTTCTAGTTAAGAATAAGTCATCCACATACAGTAATAGTATTACTGGCTCATTGTTCATAACCTTGAAGTAGAGGTTGGAATCTGATTTACTCTTGGTAAATCCCAAGCTCATCAAAAAGATGTCTATCCGGCCATACCCAACTCTAGGAGCTTACTTCAATCCATACAAGGATTTCTTCAACTTGCAGACATGAGATTTCATGTCTTCAACTTCAAATCCTTGAGGTTTCTCTATATACACTTCCTCTTCGATAACACCATTTAGGAAAGTTGTCTTTACATCCATCTGGTGTAACTTCCACTTCATCTTAGCTGCAAGGGCTATGATGGTTCTTATTGAAGTGTATCTTGCTACAGGAGTGAATGTCTCTTCATAGTCAATGCCTTCTTTTTGAGAAAAGCCACGCGCTACAAATATTTCTTTATACTTATCAATACTTCCATCAACAACATATTTTATTTTGAAGAGCCATATGGACGATACCACATCCTTTCTATTCAGTCTGGGAATTATTTCCCATACATTGTTCTTTATTATGGATTGGTATTCTTTTGTCATGGCATTTGCCCATTCTTTCTTCTAAATGGATTCTTCAAAGCAGTTAGGCTCCTTTTCTAGGAGATCACACATCAAAGCCATATAACTGGAGAATGGCTTAGTTTTCTTCACATGTCTCGTGGTTCCTTTAGGAACACCATATTTCTCTCCATCTTGAATAAGCTCTCTAGCCCAATATCGATTTCTTTTATGGCATATTGTCATCTGAGGAGGTTCTTGAAAATCTACTACGTCATGATCTTCTAGAATTTCCTCACTAGGGGAAGTTACGACTTCCCTCACTAGTTCAACAGCTCTGGGAACCTCCCTCACTGATTCTGAAACTCTGGGGATTACGGTTTCTTCTTCATATAACTCTTCAAGATGGCATTTTCTTGATTTCTTGAGCATTTCATATTCATCAAAGGTCACATCCCTACTGATATCAATGTGGTGGTGACCTGGTATATAGATCCTGAAGGCCTTGGAGACCTCACAGTATCCCACAAATATTCCCTTCTTTTTTGAGGGTTCCAGCTTGTTTCTTTTCTCTTTCGGTATATGTATAAATACTGGGCAACAAAATATTTTGAGATGGCTTACCTCTAGCTTCTTTCTAGTGAACATCTATTCTGGGGTCTTGAACCCAAGTGCACTATGGGACAATCGATTTTGCACATATACAACTGTCATTGTTGCTTCTGCCCATAAGAACATAAGAAGATATTGATCGTGGATCATGGTCTTCACGACTTCCATTATCGTTATGTTCTTTCTTTCAGCCACACAATTTTGTTGAGGATTATAGGGAGTAGTGAGTTCCCTCTTGATCCCAACATCTTTGCATAAGTTCACAAAATATTTTGAGGTGTACTCTCCTCCATTATCTGACCTCAGTATCTTGATATTTCTTTAAGAAAGATTCTCTATCAAGGCTTTGAATTCCTTGAATTTGTTGAACACTTCATCTTTAGATTTCAAGAGATACAACCAGGTCTTAGGAGAATAATCATCAATAAATGATACATAATATACATACCTACTAATGGAGGATGATGGCATTGGGCCACACACATCTGAATGAATGAGTTCTAGGACTCCTTATGTTTTATTGTCTCTCTTCGGAAAAGGGTTCTTGATGTTCTTCCCTTGTGCACATCCATTGCATACACCTTCATGGTCAACCTTGAGTTCTGGTAAACCTATGACCACTTTGCATATCTATGGTAGAGCCTTGTAGTTAATGTGAGCTAGTATTCTATTCCAAAGTTCACATGGATTCTCAATGGCATGGGTCATGGTAGCTTCTAAGTGACCCTTTAGCTTATACAAGCCACCTTCTTCTTTTCCAATGATGATTGCTTCTTTTAAGGTTTTTCCTTTAGCCCACATAAGAACTTCTCCATCTATAAAGGAAACTATGAAGCATTTCTTCTTTAAAGCTGATATGGAGAGTAGGTTCTTTGTCAAACCTGGTACATAGAGTATGTCCTTCATCTTCATTGAACTCCCTGAATTTAGTTTGTAGTTTGATTCTCCCACTCCCTTGATGGGATATTGATAATCATCTCCAAGTGTCACTTTCTAAGAAAACTTATTTTTTGAAATGTAAGAGAGAATATCTCTTTGTCCTATCATGTGCTTGGAGGCACCACTATCAATGAGCCAAGTGTCCTCTCCAGGTGTTACCAATCCTGAGAGGGCCAAGATTAAGACATGTTCTTTAATTTGTTCTCTTAACATCTTTGCAGGTGGCTCTTCATCTTCAACTGCATAGGCATGGTGCCTCTTTTGTTTCCTCTTGTATTCTTCTCGTCTAGTTGGACAAAATTTTGCAATGTGTCCCATCTTGTCACAATAGTAGCATTGTACAGATGAGTAATCTCTTTCCTTTTGTTGTCCTTTCTTCTGGAATCTCCTTGGATGAGATTCTTTATGATTGAGTTTTTTTGGGGGTTGAGACTCTTTGTAAGTCTCTTTTTGGAAGTAAGACTTATTTATTCCTCCTTTAGTGTGAGAATTTAGGGATTGATCTTCATCTTTTTCTAGTAAAGTCTCTCGGTTAGCTACTCTTGTTTATTCTTGGATGCATTCTTCCCATAGACTGTCAAACTTCAGTTTCTCTGTTCTAGCACAAATCGTTTGGATGAATGCATCCCAAGGTCTTGTGAGACCATTTAGGGACATCATTATAAGTTCGTCTTCATCTATAGTATCTCCAATTGCTTCTATTTGTTCTTTGAATTGGGATATTTTGGAGAAATATTCTTGGATTGATTCTCCTTTCTGCATTCTTGTATTCTTGAGTTGAGTTCTAAGATTAATCTTTTGGTTTATGTTCTTTCCTTCATATAGTCTGTTTAGGGAATCAAACATTTCTTTCAGAGACTTCTTTGATGACACATAGGGAATCAGGTGGTCTTTGATTGAATCTGCAATGATTCTTTTGGCCCTGATTGTGTCCTTTTGGTGCTTTGCTTTTTCTGCAGCATCAACGGGATCTGGCACTTCTTCTTTGACGAATCTTGCTAGGTCATTCTCTTCAAGAATGAGACCAATCCTATACTTCCAAGAACGAAAGTTTTCCACACCTTCTAGCTTGTCAACAAGCTTAACGCTTGCAGACATTTTTTACTTGAAGCTGGGAAAATGTTCAAAATCAAATTTTGAACTTACCAGGAGATGCGCTTTGTTGAGGTGAGTAGCCTGGTGTGCTTGGATCTGATAAAATACAACTTTAACGCCTCCAAACTTGATCTGCGTATTTCTTGATTGGTGCTTCTGGTTTTATGGTACCTCTGGTACTCTGGTACTTCTAGTACTCTAGTTTTCTAGTACTTCTAGTACTTTATGAAACTAGGGTTTCACTTTTCGGGAGATCTAGCCACTGAAAAGGTGCACTGAAGGTGCCAAAATGATCCTTGGGGGAGGGCGCACTTTTCTAGATGGTTTTAGGGATGAAATACCTATCCAACAAAAAACCCTAATTTGCATGTACGACAACAATGACATTTTTCACTTTTCTCTTGTGAAAGATGCTCTCTTCAGCTTGGCTCTGATACTATGTTAATGTTTAATCCATTATTATATTTCTTTGAATTTCAATGAATAACAACAACATGAGATAAGATCACTGATAAATACATAATTACAAGAGACACATCATTTATCCTGGGAAACCCTCATGGGGCAGAAAACCCAACAAAACTTCCTTAATATAGATAGCGAATACAATACCAAGAGATTACTCAAACAAGTACAGAAAGTCCTCTCCCAAAGATGCGCCTCTCTCTCTCTCTCTTCTCCAACTGCAACTTTGAAACTTGTCTCTCAATGAACAAGTGAGTGTGTGTCTAAGTGAGGCGCTAGCCTCCTTATTTATACAAGTCTGGCACATGTGGAAGTGTCTTTTCATTAGCAGGTCTGACTTCTTCTTCTGGGTGGTTATAAACACCTTTATTATATTTCGAGGCCTCTTTTATATATTCGGGGGCCAACTTCTTCTTTTGCCTAATACAATTATATTATGACCAATCCACAAAAGGGGATTTGTTCCTTTTACAATAGTCGACATGATCGTCCCCGAGGTGTAGGACAGTCAGTGACGGAGTGTGTTGTTAAGCCACTCTGTGATGTTAAAGTCACCGGTTCGAAACCTGCGGGGACAAAAAATACAACCATGTTAAGGGTTGGTGTGGCTCAGGACGGGTGCGATCCCCGGGTGATTTTGACGGCTTATATGCCCCTGAGTCGCAATTTCTCAAGCCACAGGTTAATCGCAAGTCCTGCAAAAATTAACAAAAAAAAAAAAAATAGTCGACATGATCAATCCACAATGGGGATTGATCCAATGAATAATATATCAAATAATAATAAGAATACACTTTTCAGTTACATTATTTCAACAGATAGAACCATAACCATGTCCATTACAACCCTGTACAAAACATCTCTCAAATTTTCGCCAGGTACTAAGGTGGAAATTATACTAGCTTAGACCAACTTTAAATGCTATCTATTCCCATATGCAAATCCCCCACCCTATATAAAAATCCAAAAAATTTAACTTAGAGCTCAATAACACATACTTTTCTCCAAAACCTCACCAAGAGTTATGCCTTTTCAAATACTCAAGCTTGCATGGGGGACCTCAATATACAGAGGTTTGTAAATATTCCTAACATCTGGTGCAAATTAAGCCTACATTCTTCTCACACCAAATCCATCATACCCTTCAATACTTATTTCTTCAATGTTATAATTGAAGTATAAGGTATGAGCATTGGTGGTAAAAATTTCCATCCCATAAATTGTGCATGCCAATATATGTGTTGATTCAAGAGGTGATCACCATAAAAATGATACATGTGATGAGATGGGGTAGTGGACCACCCCCCATCGATACAACATAAAACCTCATCATATATTCAATAAATCAAGCTTCAAAGTGATGATGCATATGTTACAAGAATTGATGGTATAACTCTCCATCCCATCGGTTGTGCATGTTGAGGCATGTGTCAATTCGAGAGGCGATCACCCAAAATASTGCACACATCATCCAAGGAAGGAGTGTACCATCCCCCAATTTATATAACACCACCCCTTTGTCATTCTAATGGCCTTACTATCTTGGTCATCATCATGTTGGTTTTGTTTGYGTGAGAAATAATAATACTAGAGGACATCAATAAAAACAAACGTTATATTATATTCTTATCTTATATTATGGTGTTTTCATTCCATTAAGTTGTCTTATGTTTTCATGTAAAACATTAAAATTAGATAATATAAATCTTTATGCTACTTTGATCCCCTCAAATATAGATAGAGAAGCACTTCCACTATGACATGCAATTATGTGTCCAACTGCATTGGATTATCCCTATATAATATATCGCAATATATCTACATTCTTGAGATTTCGTAGATTAGTGATTTTCGTAGACGCATCATGGTTTATTGCCTACTTATCTAGTTCTAACTAGAAAATATTTTCTTTTGGAGTAATAAAAATAATTCCAATTGAGGACATGGTTCCTTGGATTAATTTTTCCATATTTAATGGAATATATGAAAGATTTACAAAAAAGCTCAATGTTAGTGAAGTCCATTTAATACAAGTTTTCCAAATTTAATGAATAGTTCCTTGGTCCATGAACACTCTACCAAAGCCATACCTTTACTTGTTGATTTCTTCCTTTGACCTATTCATTGAGAAAGGTAAAATAACACCTCCCTTCAAGAGGATATAGTGAGAAGGCTATAATTGTAGTATGGAGGGGTTGAATTCAACAATGATAGATTTATGTGATAATGTTTAACCAATACCATGGAATATTTCACATAATTAGAATATTAGATAAATGCTTACATAGCCACACAAAATATGAAAAAAACATTCACATAAAAGATTAACACTAGGGTTTATAATGCAGAAAACCTTGAAGGGAAAATTTCCTCGTATATATGTGTGTACAATTCAATGCTATAAGGATCCATTATATAAGGTTTAGGCATATCCACCCCATAAATGAGGACCACTAGAAACTAACCAACTAATTAATAATGAGCATTAACCCACTAATGATCTTATTAATGAAGATCATGTGTTAGCACTCCGCAATTTCTCAAGCTGAGGAAGAAATGGCAGAGGTAACCACATAACCACTTGGAGTCAAGGATCTATCCCTCCAAGACTCATAGATGGATCTCTCTATATGATTTAACTTTGTTTGGATTGGATATTAGGATATTTATGAGAGTACAGGTTTTCTTTTGAATTTTTGGTTGGGACAACGAAAGAGGGCCATTGGGCAAAATGGGTTCAACAAGGTTTAAGCTGATCAAATGAAAGAATAAATAAGCTCAAATGTAACAAGGCAAGGTAATCATATTAGTGGATCATTGTATTTTGTGATATGGAGAAAGAGAAAAATCTTAGGGTTCACTTCGAATGCAGAGCATTGCTACCTGAATTCTACATTCAAACTTCATAAGAAAACATGAATATTATTTTAAGCCAGAACAGGGTGTTTGAAACAAATCATGAACATAATATTATTATAGACAATAAAATAAAGAAACAACATGTGAAACCAGAGAAGAAAAGGTTACATCAAGAAGCACTTCACCACATAACTATGACACGAGAATCTTGAAACACAATGTCTTTGTATTCATAAAAAAGGATCACTTAAAGCCTCCTGAAAATATTTGCAATGGATGGTAATATTTTAATACCATTTTCCCCTTCAGGTCTAACCCCTATTTTATATTGCATTCTATCTTTTATAATATCCCATTACATTCATATCCTACAGAGTAAAGGATCAGATCCCTTCCTTAATTGTTTCTAGATATTTATGAAAATACCTAATTAATCATCTTACCCAAAATAGATATTTGATCTCCTTTCAAAATCATACGATATATCTTGATTTTATTACAATATATTTGATTTTTACCACTGAAAGGGTAAAAATAGAGATAATTTCCTACTGACCACTATCCTAAACCTGGGGAAAATACAACAAAATCCCAAGAAACAGGTTATGCTTTGACTTTCTTAATAAACCAAAACTAATATGATATTAGCCTAACACCAGCATCATGAGGATGTGTTATAATTGGAAAATCATCCTGGAAGCCTTCGAGAACATTGAGGAATCCATTTTCCTTGATCTGAGGAGATTTCTTTGCTTTCTGTTCATAACATAACTTTTCGCAACTAATGAGGTCAAGACAAATTGTATTTAGTTGTCGATTTTCTGGGAATGATTTTCGGTAGCTAATTATGGTTTTTGAAACTGATTTTAGTTGGAGAAACATGTAACTGCTCTCGAACTGGTAAAAAATGATTGATTTTGATCATTAACCCTTCTTCATCTATCATAATCACCTCATTTCATATCAAGGGAAGCTTCGGCTAGAGTGTCAAGGCTCAGGTGCGATTTAGGTTTTAGCTTTTTGTGGACAAGCTTGAACCTCAAAACCTTGTTCATGTTCTGCAGTTTGATATTTTGTTTGAAGAGATTCTTATTCTTGTGCTTTACAGTCTCATATTTAATGGCCAACTGATCCAATGCAGAACCAACTTTGAGAGATGAATTTCTCAGAGTCTCATTCTCTCTTTTTATATGTCTTTCTAATACCTTTAACTCAACAAGTTCTTCTTTCAGCTTCTGGACCTTAGTTATTTTGCTAACCCTTTTCTTTGATGATGTTCCAGGTAGTCCCTCTTCTAGATTTTCCATTTCTACAACTAATGGCTCTGAATCTGAATCCGAGTATGGCATATTTAGGAAATTTTTTACTGTAGCTTTTATTTGATCCTTTGCATTTTCCCGAAATTCTAGCTTCCTTTTTGTTTTCTTTGATTTTGATGGGGAAACTTGTGTTGCAATTGCTGCAGGTGACAATTACTTGTTCTTGGAAAATTTAATTGTTGTGAGGAAGTTTCTCCTTTCTTAAGTTGAACTTCTTATCCAAATTCTCCCCAAAACATAAGATAATCCCAAGTCTTATTCCTTCTACTGAGCTCTTCTAACACTATCAGTTGGATCAGACCATGATGAAATAAACTGCTGCTAGCCTTTTGAGGTTTGGCCTGAACTTTGGAAGCCATCTTGGTAAGGATCTTAAGAAGATAAAAAGGCATATTCATAGGTTTCTTACCAATGAAATGAAGGAGCAGTCTAAAATGGTAAAGCATGGTCCTTCCATATCTCCCCTCACAAGTGATGTAAACCTGAATAATCTTTAGCAATATTTTCCATTTCTCCTCCAAGTAGCTTCTGGGAATATCCTTTTTCCATTTCATATTTTGATGCTCTTCTTTGAGAAATGATATGAAATCAATTTCCTTGATTGAGGTGGTCTTAAACAACCTTTATCCTTCACCAAGCATCTTTGTGGTTGCTGCTATAATGGCTTCATCTATCTGCATCACAACAGGCCCAAGTTGAATTTTAAATCCATCAAAGCTTTTGGAGAATGTCTCTGTGACACCCTGATGGTACTGCTGGAGCTTTTGGAAGAACCTGTAGCATCCAACATTTTTTAACATTTTTAACAATGCTTTAAAACTAGGATCCAGGGCATGTAAGGGTGAGAGGTGGTCTCAAATGAACATGGAAGCAGGATAAAATGATGATATTCAATAATAGAGTCAAAGGATGAAATCTTTGGGTGTCTGTGGGAATATTTAACACAACCTCAAATATAAAATCGACCGATTTAATGCATGAGAAAGATAATGACCTTTTTTTGATTGATTGGATTGTATGGGCACGATCTAGGGTTATCATCACTTGACTGGAAATGGGATAAAAAAATCATAATCCTTTCTGAAATCAGACGAATGATAACTGAAAGTGGTTTTGGTAGCATAACAAAAAATCATGACTTGTGTACAACCACTGATATGAGAGTGATAAGACCCTTTTAAACACTTGAGATATTCATTACTTTTGGCAGCTTATGAAATGCGTGAATAATATGTTTAGCTACTGAAATTTTCATCTTTCGGTAGATAACGACTATAATATTTCGACCTTTAGCTACCGAAAATCAAACTTGCTGCCACAATTTAAAATATGAACCAAATTCATGAAATCCATGATTATGCCACTCTAAACCTTCAATAAACTCATGTGGATACCTCATAATTCAAAGCTTAGCATATGAAAACATCTAGCTCTAACCTTTAACCTATATATTTGTTTGAAACATCAGATATATCACTGTTCCATTACCCCTGAGCACCTTATCATGAAAGTACCTTCATCTCGATCAAAACGATTCCAATATAGATGACTGGAAAATAGATGGCCTATATTATAGGACCCTAACACAATGAATTAGTTGTCATTCAATGTCAAATATATTTGTATAAATTTCAACTAAGATAAGATTATCTAACTAGGTGGACCATTCATACTAACAAATGTGAAAGAAGTTCCGTCATTTGGTAGACAACAATATGAGCAATTTTAATCTAGCATTCAATTATATTGTAATCAAGGCCAACACTTGGGATCATTTATTCCTAGGGGGAACTCTAATACGCTCCTTAGTGTGTATTTTGTTTCCAACATGCCCTTGTCATATTTTAGTGTGAGAGAAAGAAAAAATCTATTGTGTTCCATTGAAATGAAAAATTCACATGTGATAAGTATTCATCCCTTATTATATTTGTACCTATCTATGTATGTGGCACCTCAAATAAATCAACAACCAATCATTTTTTATTTTGTATCTCTATATTCTCTAACAATTTCAATGGAATCATAAAGTTGAGAGTATTGGCACACCAATATTTGAAGTGATCAAAATTGCCTAGTTTGGCACCAATGCTAATGACCAAATTAGAGAAAGACATTTCACCCCAAGTTTAGGATATACTTATTATAGAATGGAAAATGGGTGGTTCATTAATTTCCATGAATCATGATGATCCAAGTGGATATTGGTGGCCACCCACCTATTCCACTAGCTCGAAAAACTATTTTCCACATTAGCAATTTTTCAGCAGTTTTTCGGGTCCCAAACTTCTGGGGCCGTTTTGAGGTCCTAAAAGACATTTTTGGGGGATTTAAGACCCAAGTAAATAGTAATGGCACTCGGATGGTCCATTCGAAAGTCCTTTTTCATTTAGACCTTGCCAACGATGTATTGAACGCCCCAAACGAAGATCCTATGAAAAAGTTACGCCCATCGGAAGTTGACGTATCAACTACCCCCATCGGGGCCACAAACCTTTTGGATTTTCATCTTCCAGGATTAGGGTTTTGGGTTTTACTTATGTTAAAAAGGCCTTTGGAGCCTCATTGTAAGAATAATATTCTTGTGAATGCAAGTAGCCATCACATCTCTTCTCAGAGATAAGCTACCCCCATTCTAGCAAGTCTTTCACTCTGTATTTTTATAGTCTCCGTACATTTATTTCATTAATAGAAATCACGTATTACTATATTTCTCTATTTCTGGCAATATTTATGTGTATTTCATTTTAATATCTCTTCTTTCATTTCGTTTCTAAAAAATAATTTGGATCAGTGGTATCAAAGCAGGCTTCTCTTGACCGTTTTTAGTGCATGTCCTTGGCAAGGTCCGAGTATAGAAAGTTGGGTCTCGAGCTTGTCTCTCTTGAGGAAAATCGCTCTCTCACGACTAAGAAACCCTCCATGGAGAAAGAAAACAAAAACGATGGAGTGAAATATTCTATCAATCTGTTGCTTGAGAAAGCTCTCATGTGACAAAGGGACCAAATGATGGAGAATTTTTCCCACATCCTTCAACGCTTATTGATAGCATCAGACACATCTTCATCAAGCAACCACTTTGGAATCACCTCTCCTTTCAAGGTACAAGTTAATTTTGACATTCTCGTATTTGAAGGTCAGATAGATGCGAATGCCCTAGACAAATGGTTAAATATGCTAGAAGGTTATTTCTTTGTTCACAATTTTTTCGACAGGGAAAATATCACCTTAGCACTCCTTAAGGCTCTCCCCCATGTCAAACATTGGTGGGAAAATTACTAGGAGCAAAGTTCCACAGAGGAGTCTGGAATATATGGGTCCGAGCCCACTTGGGATTTTTTTGTGGATGCAACAAGGAACAATGTTACCCTGTTGGCAACTATGAAGACCAATACATGAAATGGACCACGCTGCATCAAGAGAGGGGCCAAGTAGTGTCAGCGTTCACCAATACCTTCCATACCTTGCGCACGAAGATGGGTATCAAAGACTTTGAGAGACATCTGATTGTGGAATATCATGGGGCTCTACACAAAAACATCCAAACTAAAATTAATTTTCTGGGCATCTCATCATTGGGTGTTGCTTATCGATATGTTATTAAAATTGAGCAAAAATTTAAGCACCAGAACAAGCATGAGTTCAGGTATGAAAATACGCAACAACCAAAGTATGGTAAAGGTGGCTCCAACAAACAGTCTTCAGAAAACCAATCCAAGCCACAAAAAAATAAGGGTAACGGAAAGACGAAGAAGGACACTGGAAAATGGTGTGATTTCCACAAAAGCCCCTAGTACAACACCAATGAATGTCTCTCAAAATAGTCATTGGTGGTCGAGATCAAAGACAAGGAGTCAAACCTTGATTTAGAATATGATTCATAAAATACTTGTAGAAGAAAGATCATCGACGCAAACCCCACTGCTATTGTCGCAGCCACAACAATTCACCCAGAAGAACCAACAGATATCGAAGAGGGGGAGTGCCTTTTTCATTCACAGGTGTGGGTGAAGGGGACCCCGCTGCATTTTATTGTTGATAGTGGAAGACAGAAGAACCTCATATCACCAGAGGTCATCAAACAGTTGGGATTGTCGACAACACCACACCCTCATCCATACAACATCGGGTGGCTTCACCAAGGACGTGATCTTCGTGTCAGCCAATAGTGTTGATTGTCATACGACATCCAACCCTTCAAGGATGAGGTATTATTTGATGTTGCCCCACTAAATGTCTTTGATGTTCTCTTGGGTCAGCCATATATGTGGAAGCACCATGCTATATATGAGTCTCGACCCCGTAGTGTCATTTTTACTCTGGGGGGTCATCTCTACAGGATACCAGAGGTAGTTCCAACTATTGTCCCACCTAAACAGTGCCACACGGTAGTATCTCATACTGCAAAATTCATATTCTTCACAATCTATTCAAAATTTGAACAAAAATACATTGCAACCACTATAGCCTCAACCCAAGCACCTTCTATCCAACAGAAGCAGGTCATCAAGATTGCAAAAAAGAGAAAAGATTTTTTTTTCACAAATTCATCTCATGTAGCCTGACTTATTGAACAGACTCAACCCCTCCAGCAACGAGTTCATGAAATCCTTCAACAATCTAAACAACACAAGTTCACCAGTAAGGCAAGCATCTCACCAAGGTTCAAGTTCAACAAACTCTCCCCCCTCTCCCCCAGAAACTCAACGCAATGGAGACCATTTCTTCCTAAGGATGGAGGATTGATCCAGGTGGATATCGGTGGCCACCCACCTATTCCATTGGCTCGTAAAACAATTTTCCACATTGACAGTGTTTTGGGTCCCAAACTTTCGAGATTGTTTTGAGGCCCTAAACCACATTTTTTCGGGATTCAGGGCCCAATAAAATGTTGAAGGAAACTACCAAAATCACTAGCATAGGCCAGTCAAAAGTATTTCTTCTTAGTTAGACCTTTCCAACGGTGTATCGAGCACCCCAAACAAAGATCGTATGGAAACGTTACGCCCCCCAGGAAGTTGATTTATCAACGCTTGTCGATAGCAGCAGGTGCATATTCATCAAGAGACCACTTTGGAAGCACCTCTCCTTTCAAGGTACAAGTTAATTTTTATATTCCCATGTTTGAAGGTCAGACAGATGTAGATGCCCTAGACAAATGGTTAAATCATCTAGAAGATTATTTCTCTGTTCACAATTTTTCCGATAGGGAAAAAATCACCTTCGCACTCCTCAAGGCTCTCCCCCATGTCAAACATTGGTGGGAAAATTATTGGGAGAAAAGTTCCACAAAGGAGCCTTGAATATATGGGGTCGAGCCCACTTGGTATTTTTTTGTGGATGCGGTCAAGGAACAATATTATCCTGTTGGCAAATATGAAGAATAGTACATGAGATGGACCACACTGTGTCAAGAGAGGGGAAAATAAGTGCCAAAGTTCACCAATACCTTCCATACCTTGTGCGCACAACTAGGTATGAAAGACTCCAAGCGACATTTGGTTCTGAAATACCATGGGGCTCTACACAGATACATCCAAAATGAAATGGATTTTCTGGACATCTCATCACTAGGTGTTTCTTATCGATATGTTGTTAAAATCAAGCAAAAATTTAAGCACCAGAAGATGCGGGAGTTCAGGTATGCAAATCCGCAACAACCAAAGTATGGTAAATATGGCCCTAACAACCAACCTTCAGAAAACCAGTCCAAGCCACAAGAAAATAAGGGTAATGGAAAGGCGAAGAAGGATATTAGAAAATGGTGTGATTTCCACAAAATCCCCTGGCACAACACTGATGAATGTCACTCAAAATAGTCATTGGTGGTCAATATCAAAGACAAGGAGTCGAACCCTAATTCAGAATTTGATTTAGAAAATATTTGTAGAAGACAGATCATCGACGCAGACCCCACTTCTATTGTCGCGACCGCAACAATTCAACTAGAAGAACCAACAGATCCTGAATAGGGGGAGCACCTTTTTCATTCACAGATGTGGGTGAAGGGGACCCTGTTATATTTTATTGTTCATAGCGGAATCCAGAAGAACCTCATCTCAAAAAAGGTCATCAAACATTTGGGATTGTCAACAACACCACACCCTCAACCATACAACATTGGGTGGCTTCGCCGGGGACGCAATCTCCGTGTCAACCAACAATGTTGATTGTCATACGACATCCATCCCTTCAAGGATGAGGTATTGTGTGATGTTTCCCCGTTGGATGTTAGTGACGTTCTCTTGGGTCAACCATATGTGGAAGCGCCATGCTATATATGAGTCTCGACCCCATAGTGTCATTGTTACTATGGGGGGTCATCTCTATTGGATACTAGAGGTAGTTCCAACTACTGTCCCACCTAAACAGTGCCACAAGGTAGTATCTCATACTCCAAAATTCAACTTCTTCATAATATGTTCAAAAGGTGAACAAGAGGACACTGCAACCACTACAGCCTTGACCCAAGCACCTTCTATCCAATAGAAGCATGTCGACAAGATTGCAGCAAAGCACAAATATTTATTTTGCACAAAATCATCTCATGTAGCCTGACTAGTTGAACAGACTCAACCTCGCCAACAACAGGTTCATGACAGCCTTCAACAAGTTAAGCTGTGCAACTTCGCCAGCAAGGAAAGCATCTCACCAAGGTTCAAGTTCAGCAAATGCTTCCCCCTCTCCCCCATAAACTCAATGAAATGGAGACCATTTCTTCCTAAGGAGGGAGGATTAATCCAGGTGGATGTCGGTGGCCACCCACCTATTCCACTGGCTCGAAAAACAATTTTTCACATTAGCAGTTTTTCAACAGTTTTCGGGTCCCAAACTTCTGGGGTCGTTTTGAGGCCCTAAACCTTGTTTTTTGAGGATTTGGGGCCCAGGCGAATGTCGAAGGAGATTGCCAAAGGCAATAGCTTGGGCCAGTTGAAATTCATTCTTCTCGATTAGACCTTTCTAACGATGTATGGAGTGCCCCAAACAAAGATTGTATGCAAACGTTATGCCCCCGAGAAGTTGACGTATCAACTACCCCCATTAGGGCCCGCAAACCTTTTGGATTTTCATCTTCCGGTGTTAGGGTTTTGGATTTTACTTATATTAAAAAGGCCTTTGGAGCCCCATTGTAACAATCATTTTCTTGAGAATGCGAGTAGCCATCGGATCTCTTCTCAGAGATAAGCTACCACCATTCTAGTGAGTCTTTCACTCTGGATTTTTACCGTCTCTGTACATTTCTTTCATTAATAGAAATCATGTATTACTGTATTTCTTTGTTTCTAGCAATATTTATGTGTATTTCATTGTAATATCTCCGCTTTCATTTCATTTCTAAAAATTAATCTGGATCACATGAGATCTCTTTCCCTTATTTGGAATCATTGATGTTCACTTTGTCAGTGTCTGATTAATCATATTTTCACATCCTATCATGTACAAATAGGCATCACTCTATTTATAAATGATAATTAAGTTTTCGGTAATGAGTCTACTGGTACTTTATAATGGGATTGAGCTTTGCACAACTATTATTATAGTTTTAGTCACAACAATATCCTACTCCACTCCAATCTAATATCATGCCATTGTTTATAGATCATTCTTTTGTATAAGGAATAAATGAGCCAATTTCTTGTGTTTTTCCTTGTTATTTATTTTGGGATGTCTCTTTATTTATTGTTTATGTTAATATATTCAATTTACTTTCATCAAGTTAAATTAGAACACACTGTGATTCATATTAAAGTACTAACATTCCTAAGCTTTCTATAAGTTGAACAAGTATTCACAATACCTTAACAACCCATTATGAGTATCTCACTATGACCAACTTGGTTGTTGTAGTTAAAAGTGACTAAGTTGCATTGGCTTACTAAATATCCTTAAAGATTGAGGAAAAGTGTGTGGCCAAGGTTTTGGTGGTAACTTTGATCCCCTAGATCAACTATGAATATGAATTGTTGTTGCATTGTATTTATAGAAATGTCTACCAATGAATTTCTTATTAGAGATTGGAAAAATGGTGACCTACTCTTAGGCAATAAGGTTTCATTATCACGAACTTAGTTGTTATGTTTTAAAGTGACTAGTTGCATTGCCTTACTAAATCTCTTGAAGGATTGAAGGAATGTGTGTGGCAAGGTCCTAGCTTATAGAAACCTCTTCAAAATAATTCCTTCTTAGCATATGAGAAAAGGGTTGGTATTCCTATGCAAGAAGTGTAATGTAGGGTTGGTATTCCTATGCAAGAAGTGTATTCCTTATATATAACATATATATAATGTACATGACATACAAATAACTTACAAGAAGTATACACCAAATAACATTGCATTGAATATGATATATCACCATTTCTGATCATCTTATCTTTTTTTAATGTAAAAACCAACATAATATTTAGTCTTAATGGTTTATGTTGAGGGATGTTTTCCCTCACCCAAGTTCAATTCCTGCGAGAGACATGTATGAAAAAGATATAGAAAAAACCTTGGGTATAGCTTTCTCCTCTATCCCAAAATCTAAATTAGCATATCACATTTTTCCGCTCAAATTCAACATAACAATTTTCCCCTCCCATATTTCCAAACAGGTCAAGCTAGCTTTGTCCTCTTTCCATACAAGTCAAGCTAGCTTTCTCCTCTTTCCATACAGGTCAAGCTAGCTTTCTCCTCTTACTCAACACAGCTTTCTCCTCTGTCACAAAATCTAAATTAACATATTTGGTTTGTTTATTTTGTTTTTCAGCAAAGTTTTTTGAGCTTTCAGAGTCTTTGTGGACCTAGAAAGTGTCCACAACAGATTTTTTCTAAATCAAATCGGTATGCAGCTAGTTTTCTACATTTTGATACTGACTCGAGGAGACCTAATTGTTAGGTGTTGACTTGGAGCTTCATAATCTGCTTATTTCTACACTCCCAATGGTGACAGAGTGACAGACATCGTATTAGCAAGCTCATTACCAATATTTATACTTCAAATAGTGTTATACAGATTATTTAGATGGAAGAAAAATAAATGCACGAAATACTATTCTCCCGTTGATATTTAAATATCAATTGCAGCCTATGTTGGTTATTGTGTCATCCAACTATAGATTACATTGGCTTTATAATCATGAAGCTATTTCTTCCATGAAAATAGTTGTTCTTTACTTTAAAAATTTTGTCATAATTTTAATTTTTACAAAGAATATTTAATAATTATAGTGTTCATGCTTCTGGTTTATTTTAAAGATTTTGTTAATTTTTAAAGGGAATTATTAATATTTATATTTTTTTTCGGGAATAGGCAAGTGTGAAATTTGGTCATCATCGATACTGTTCAAATTTATCAAATCGTGAAAATGAACCCATCGGCTCCCTGATAAAAGTCTCCTAGTCTGTACCGTCGCGTGGATATCGGCGCATCATTTGTTATAGAAAAATCCCAATACCCCTTTTTCACGGCATCATCTATTCAATTTTTCAAACTTATCTGTTCAGATTATTAATTTATGGACGACTCACGGGGCAGCGAAAATAATTCATAAGGGAATGCTGTTGACTCGGAGGGGAAAGGGGAAGGGATGGGACTAAAGTAAATTATTTGAAGTTTGAAGTTTCTGATAAAAATAAATAACGGATTAAAAAAATTAATTCAAGCAGTAGTCTAAACTTTTTAATTTGTATATTTGTTGGATTATTTTTTCAAAATCTTTAAAAATTTAAAAGAATTGTTTTAGTGGTTGAGAAGATTCTGTACTGTGATTATAATAGAGATTTATTAAGATGCTAGTTCTATTTAATCAACATAAAATTGCACTTTCACCAACCATTTCATTAACAATCACCAACCATTTCATTAACAATTAGTAATGATGTAAAAAAATAAAAAATGTTTTGAATTTTCCTAATCTTACGGTCTATAGACGTCGATTTCGATTTCGGTCCATTTTATAGACTTTCTTCAATTATTAAACACTATCTCCGCTTCATCGTCGCTCATTCTGTTTTCAGCTTGTCATCTCATCTTCTGCCGATGGAATTATATGATCCTCGCCTTCTTCCTTCCCTGCCTCGAAACCTCCTCTTCCTTATCGTTACTGCCTCTCTAGTCCCCTGCTCCTTGTGCTTGGACGCGCAATATCAATATTGCCAAAATACTAGTAAATGTGGGAGTGTGTATATCCCGTATCCTTTCGTTGTAAGAAAGCGTGGATGCGGTCTCCCTAGCTTTCAGATAGATTGTGTGCAGAATTCAAGGCCAGTAATCACGATTCATAGCCAGAATTACACAATTCTGAATTTTCCGAAGTTTCCCTATTATGATCATTTCTTAATTATAGCCAGGGGCGACAATTGTCAATTTTTAGATGATCCCTTTAAGATGCAGATATCGTCTTCACAATATGCGGACACCGTCTTCAATATTAGTGATAAATGGAACGAGACTCTAAACATGTACAAGTGTGATAAACAGCATGAATTGCACGACTTAAGAAAGAATCTCCTGAAATGTAATCCAAGTGTCTATTTGGGTTTGTCCGACCTTTCGTATCCGATGGCGGGATGTTCAATGAAACACGTAATTGTTGAGGTGGGAAGACTGGACTGGGTTACCAATGTCACGAAGAGAGATCACAGTTGTCGATCATGCTATGCAAGTGATGGTATATGTGGTTACAACTTTTCGGATTTAAGCGAGCCGTTCGTCTGCTATTGCAAGGATGGACCCCGTACCCACAAATGCCCCGCCCACGGTATGCTCTATTTTAACTTTCTGCAAAACTAGTCGGAACTACTAGCTCAGTTAACAACTTAAGATGTAATGAGTTTACTCTGTCAGCCAAAGTAATCAGTTTCATCCGGCTTCAAATATTAATATCAATGGGTGCACTAAACTCAAAACAGCCAAAACAAGAAGATATTATCATATGTATATGTGATCTGTACCGTTACTTACGATAGTTGTGTTATGGCCGTGTTACAGGTCGTCCAACGGCCATTATAATAGGTAAATTTATAATTTCTTCCCATTCTATTTCTCCGCTTTAACCCTAGGGTTAATTGATTTCCATTATTCTATTCGGGGTTGGACGAAGATCGCATTGAGATCAATCTCTTCAATCCACCGCAGGTTGCTCAGTTGGAGGAGCTGCGCTGATAGCGGTACTGTCCTTAGCTTATCATCTCAAGAAGAGAAAACCTCCT
>ML780426.1:463490-474305 GCA_009831015.1 Picea engelmannii | reverse complement strand
CTACAGATTCCAATAACTATCCTAACATTAAAACGCCCTGTGTTTAAAATTTTGAAGTTAGGTTGTGGGTAAGTGAGCGGAGAGTTTCCCACAATTCTTGGCAATAGCAGGCTGAATATTGGCCGCTGGACGGGACCCTGTTTCGGTAGACTTTTGAACGAGTATCATTCACGAAAATAGAATTGTTTTAAATTTTACAGTTGGGTTGTGGGTAGGTGAGCAGGGACTAGGGAGATTTCCATGATTCTTGGCACAGATCACATTAAATTTTTTTGGGCTACATTTAATTACGTCTATTGATAATGGGCAGATTTAAGAGAGGTTTAGTGCTTAATAAGTTTTCTATGGACAAGATTAAATATGGTTGGAATATTCTTAGTAGTCACACAAAATAAATGGCTGTGATTTTAGTCATTAACTTTCTAGCTATTATAAAGACATCCGTTTATGTGTTTACTTTTTTACATTTACCTAATCATATTTAAAAATTACTTTGATAGCTAACTGATTGCCACGTAAGTGATTAACATAAATTAAAATATTAACACCAGATAAATGAAGCTCAAGAGTTTATTTGTTAATCAATAATAAAATTTAATATATTCTTTTAAGGATTCGTTTCATCTTATCAGCCTTTCGGTGTTCACCAACAGCGATTTAACTGTTGTGCTAGTTTTACTCTCTTCAAATTAACCCACGCCACATTCACCTTGTTTTCGATTATATCTAATTGGGTTCTTATCACATTTATAATGATATAAATACCCTATTGACTCTAGAGTGATGGTGGTTTTTGTAAATAGCTAAACTCACATATAGAAGATAAAAACAATACAAGTTTTAGAGTTTAGTATTATAAAATATTTCAATTTTTTGTTTTTGATGATGGGTTGAATGTTCACTTTAAATATTGGATATTTCAAAATATTTAATATAATTTATTTTTACAAAGTTTATACATCATCATGAAATACTTTATAAATGAGAGATACATAGATTATAAAAAAATATATAAATTATAATTTAAAAAATTAATACAAATTGAAAAAACTTAAATTATTATAATTTTTTTATATCTATGTTGATTTTTGTTAAGTAAGATGGAATAAAATGAATTTAAATAATAAATTAAAGTTTAATGATTTTAATATAAGATTTATTCATTATTTAAGAGGGAATAAATTCTTAGAAATACAACTAATTTTAATGGTTCAAACATTTCCTAAGTTTTTACATTCAAACTTTCAATTGACAATGGTTTAGTTGACATTAATGACATCAACCTTACACTCGATCATTTTAAATATTCTTCTCAATATTGACTATAAAATGCACCTTTAAGCACAACGAAATGAATTCAAAGAAATACTTAGTTATTTGATTATTTAAATGCCTTATATTAACTTGATGTTTTTAGTTTTATTTCATCTTACTTATTAATATTATAATGTGACAAAATATAGCCACTTGAATTGTTAAAAAGGTGCATCACTAGAGTATGCCATGAAATAATATTTTTGGAAGGAAAAAAACATTATAAGTATAAAAAATATGAGAATATCAAAAGAAAGAGAAATGCACAAATAAGATCATGGAAAAAATTATCAAAAAAAATTAGAGATTCATTAAATTAATTTTTTCAGAAGTTGCATTAAAGAGAGGTTTAATTTAGAAATTTGTTTTAAGTATGAGTGTATACTTCTCGACCACTATATTAGAGTTGGAGTTCCACGTAACCTCATGACATAGTAAACAAATTTCGGTGAGATCCTCTTTTACATGGATCACAACGACAATTTAGTGTTGTTGGAGATACAGTAAAATCCTAGTTAGGTGAATTTAGTGTTCTGACCTAGTCCCATAGTTCCAAAGTTTGGTAGTAGTGTTGGCACCCAAAGTTTTAGGTCCAATTTTGTGTGCATGGACAAATGAATTTGTGCACGCTCATTCCATAGTTTTGCGCACATTTAAGGAAATGCATAGACAAATGCCATAACGTACTTATCAGACCAAGTTTTGTCAACATCGTGCCAATTATAAACACTACCAAGTGCGTGTTGGTCTGATTTTTTTCAGTTGCACCAGAAACTAAGAAGATGCCCACTAGAATCAAGAAAAGAATCACCGGGAAATCTCCCGGAATGATTATCGCTCACAACATATGAAGATGTGGGGTGACTAGAAGATGAGCTGGCTAGGTTGTTGATATTGCCCCTGATGCAGAGAATATACGTGGAGCGTTGGAAGGCACTGGAAGTGTACAAGGAAGTTGGAATAGACAAGCGAGTGGAGCAGACCAGAAAGAGACAATGCTTCCCAACAAAAAATATATATATAAAGGAGCTCTAAGCTCAAAACAAGAGTTAGCTACTTAATGTGTGAAACAATCGATTGGCTATGGGTCTCGAGCTCACTCTGAGCTTATTGTAATCCTATGTGTTAGCGTCAGAAGTCACTCCTAGATTGCAGTAGGAGTAGAGCCCGACGCCCATCAGTTTATGTCACGATTGGTATATAAAAGGGTGATCGAATGGATGCAGATTTGAAAGAATATCATTTTAACTCAGAATCCTGGGCCAGGCTATGCACAAGGAGGTGAGGTCTTGATTTAACTTCAGTCAGTAAGTTGTAATAAGGGTGAGTAGGAGGAAGACTTCAGAGAGAAACTGCAAAGGTTTGTTGTAGGCATCAAACTTCCAACATCCCGTAGAAGAAAGAACAAACATTGAAATGTGCTAGGATGACACAGTTACAGTAACATGATGATCATACTTGCATCACGGTGGCTATTGTAACAGCTCACTTGAATCTTTCAATGAGCTACTCAGGGTAAGAGAGAGAAAAAGACACAGGAGATTGATTTAAAACTGGTGAAAACACTATCATGATCAAACATACATCACACAACATAATCGCTCTCGAATGGACCTACCAATTCCAAGTGTCTTAATACAAATCTTACAGAGAGATGGAGAGAAGCTGACTTTCATTAAACATGAGGTCTCAGATACAACTCATAACCAGAGAACCAAAAATTTCATTAAAGCTTTACAATTCGGGAGCATAGCTCAACCATCGATACCAACAAAAGGAGGAGGCGCCATGATAGCAAAGGGGCCCACACTAGAAAACTGCCCATATCAGACCCCCCCCACCCATTAAAGGTAGAACGATGGGGGGGGGGCTTCGTAATTGAATTTGGACCGAAGATCTGGGCGCGCATATTTTGACCACCTAGATCTACGCATTGCATAATACAGAGCGCTTATGCACCCCCGACTTAGGATAAGTGGGTTTTTGACCCATTCTTTTTGCATTTTGCCATCCCAAGGCCCAAACCAACGCGAAAAACACCCCATTACAAGAATTAGTGATAACATTAGGCTCCATGGGGGATAAAACCACCCCTGTGATGCTCTAAGAACTCATTTTGTAGTTCCAGTGCCTGTTGTTGGGTTATGTAGTCAAGCTCAAAACATCCTGCTAAAAATACAGGCCGAAAGGTAAAAGAAAAACAAAATAAACATGCATGCTCAAAGAGCTTATTTATGTACAGTCCTAAACTAACAAGATCCCTTACATGGGGCTAGGTGAAAGCGAACTTCCACCATAGCCAATCAAGTAACTTTCTGAATGGAAGCACTCATATTCTGTCAATTATCACTGGCTGATGATGTAGTTGTGATAGCAAAACAATTACATCCTTCAGCTTCCATCCTAAGGATGAGCTTAGGATGAAGTTGGGCGACTATAAATTTTGAAGGAAATACAACTCCATGTATTCCTTCATAGGCTCATAGGACCAATGGAAAACTATAGAAAATGAGTGATGGACAACCTCCTCTGGTACGTAGTTGCTCACACATGGTTGAATCTCTCTGGTAAGCTCAGGTGGGTGAGAGGCTGATGTAGGTTGACTGATCTCAGGCGGTGGCTGCTCATTGGTAGGCTCCAAAAAGGGGATAAACTGCCCCTGTTGTTGCTCTTCTGGTTGCTCCTCTTGGCTCTCCCACGGGTCAGAGTCATAATCCTCGTAGATAGGACCTGTGGGAAATATCTACTCCTCAATCTGCTGCTCATTTATGCTTGTTGGAGAAGAGAACAACTGCATATCTATCCTCTCCTCCTCTTCACTGGGATATTCATCAAATATGGGTTGCTCATAGTCAGTGCTTGAAATAACTTCTTCGTCATAAACCATGCTGCCCAAAACATCCATTTCAGGGATAGGAATATCCTCTACATCATCATATGAGTGAAAAATAGGCTTCTCATATCTAGGCCTTTTGAGAGAAAGGGCTGTGAGGAAAATCGGTTTCCATAACAGGCTCATTCTCTGCACTTTCCTCACTGGAGAAGCAAACATTGCTTTCATCATATGCAGATGAACAGGAAAGAGAACGAACTAATCTCTGATCCAAGTCATCTCCATCAACCTCACAGCCTGCTTCTGAATCAACTATATCTTGAGTGAAATCGTTGTATCCCTCACAACAACTATGACAAATTAACTCAGAGGGATAAAACTTCTGATAGTGAGCGTTGAAAGTTGCGTGAAACTGCTCCAGGGAGGAAATGCTAGCAGGGGATAGGGAGTAAAACCACTGATGGGCATCTCCCTCTAATGAGAACCTGGACATCTTCATCAAGACATCCTGGCAAACAAAGTTGTGCTCAATCAAGCATATATGAAAATTAAACAGATGCTCACTAGGATGATCATGCTCACTGCCTTTGAACCTCAGAAGATAGTCATCCCATTCATTTATAGGTGGAACTAGATGGGGATAACCAAATATGACAGAGAAATTGAAGGGGGCAAACCACTTAGCTAGGATAGCGTCCATAGCCCTTTGATTTGTCTCTCTCAATGGAGTCACCAATGGATTCTGCACAGTAGAGTCGCCATGGTGAAAGATAATGAGTCAAAACAATGTGTCTAGCTTCAGTTCACCATCTAAAACTGAATCTCTACAATGTGGCCCTTTTTAGGGAGCTTCAGGTGTGTTAGAGGCAGTTGTGGAGTGGAACTTGTGTGTATGCCTCTCAGGAGCCACAGCTGAAACAGTGGAGTCGCCAGTGGATTCACATCAATGGAGTCACCAGGTGCACAGTAGAAATCTTGGAGGGCTCTGATGTCTGATGCACCTTCAGAACCAGAGAATCAATGTCATTCAATCCCAGGGAAAATCTTCAACTTCGTCCCCGACAACGGTGCCAGAAATGTTAGCGTCAGAAGTCACTCCTGGATTGCAATAGGAGTAGAGCCCAATGCCCATCAGTTTATGTCATGATTGGTATATAAAAGGGTGATCGAAT
This sequence comes from Picea engelmannii, assembly GCA_009831015.1. Classification (NCBI taxonomy): domain Eukaryota; kingdom Viridiplantae; phylum Streptophyta; class Pinopsida; order Pinales; family Pinaceae; genus Picea; species Picea engelmannii. The sequence goes on along the minus strand of ML780426.1, from coordinate 468,986 downwards.
GGATGCAGACCCAGAAAAATATCATTTTAACTCAGAATCTTGGGCCAAGCTATGCACAAGCAGGTGAGGTCTTTTTAACTTCAGTCAGTAAGTTGTAATAAGGGTGAGTAGGAGGAAGACTTCAGAGAGAAACTCCAAAGGTCTGTTGTAGGCATCAAACTTCCAACAAACCGTAGAAGAAAGAACACACTGAAATGTGCTAGGATGACACAGTTACAGTAACACGGTGATCATACCTACATCACAGTGGCTACTGTAACAACTCGCTTGAATCTTTCAATGAGATACCCAGGGTAAGAGGGAGAAAAAGACACAGGAGATTGATTTAAAACTGGTGAAAACACTGTCATGATCAAACATACATCACACAACATAATCTCCCTCGACTGGACCTGCCAATTCCAAGTGTCTTAAAACAAAGCTTACAGAGAGATGGAGAAAAGTTGACTTTCATTAAACAAGAGGTCTCAGTTACAACTCATAACCAGAGAACCAGAAATTTCATTAAAGCTTTACAATTCGAGAGCATAGCTCAACCATCGATACCAACAAAATGGAAAAAATGCCTACATATACTCGAACTGGTTCGGACTGTCTGATCCACGATCATGCCATACATTCAAGGCTTTACGTTGCTCAGCTTCTCTTGTCAGGCTCTACATGTGGATGTTGGGAAGAATGCCCATGTAGTCATATTTCGAACGCAATCTCTATCATAAAGGACTGACAGTCTGCCTCTGCGCTCGTCTTTTTCTGGATTTCTATTTATGGTAGGAGACAACATTCAACCACCGTCAACTACCTCAATAACTACTTTCTCGAGATCCGAAAATGCCCGGTCAACTTTGGACCTTTGAGACGTTGAGGCCTTCTCACTTAGCCATCTGGAGATGGGCTGGACTTTGGCAGGGACAGCTAGGCGGATGAGAATGAGGCGATGGGTGCGAGAAAAATCAGACAAAGGTGTCCAGATGGAGGGGACAAGGGAGACATGTGGTGGGAAGCGAGAGGTGGAGGAAAGAAGGGAAAATGTGGTGGGGCACACTTGGCCAGGGACACATGGTGATATGACGAAGATGACATGGGAGGAGGGGAAGGTGTCAAGGAGAGGCGACTATAGGCTGGGAGAATGATGAGTGGAGGACAGATGGAAGGATAGGGAAGAAGGGAAAAGGGGTGGAGGGATGTGACTAGTCGACAAGAGGCCTGGTGGAACACAGGTGGCAAGAGGAGGGGGGCGACGCAAGGAGGAGGCGCCACGATAGAAAAGGGGCCCACACTGGAAAACTTCCCATATCAGACCCCCCCCACCCATTAAAGGTAGAATGACGGGGGGATCTGGAATTGAATCTGGACCGAAGATCTGGGAAAGCATATTCTGACCGCCCAGATCTGTGTTGCATAATCCAAAGCGCTTATGCGCCCCCGACTTAGGATAAGTGGGTTTTTTACCCATTCTTTTTGCATTTTTCCATCCCAAGGCCCAAACCAATGCATAAAACACCCCATTACAAGAATTAGTGATAACACTATTATGTTTTGAATATACTCATGTGTATTTACTATGTCTGATTCCTAAGGAACATGGCCCATTATGTTGTATATCCATTGTTTTATATAGTAATGATATGAAGTCTATGGTTGGCCTAAGCAATTGTTCATTTCACCATATATATATATGTGTGTGTGTGTGTGTGTGTGATGGAATGTCACCCATAATAAATAAATGGCAGTTCTGATATATTATGTGTCTATTATGAATGAGATGAATATGTGTGAGTATTGTTTTAATTCTTAGTTCTATAAATAGTCCGTCAGACATGAGTTCCATGGATGTTGATAACAGTAGTGTTTCATGTGTTTAATACCCCATCCCCAACATAAGACCTTATGGTCTATGTGATCTTGTAATACCCCTAGGACAAAGCCCAATTAAAATGTAATTACATTTGTGCACATAGGTTGGTGAGCCAAGAATTTTTTGGGTCACTGAACCTATTTTGTATTATGTAATACCACTCTAATTTTAATGGAAAAAAATCACTATTGCAGACCATCCTGAAAAGAATAATTTGGGGGGTTAAACTCCACTATATGGGAAAGGGGGGCTAAGGATCTAGGAAGAGAGCTAATCCATAGAGGCTTAATCCAAGGGAAATATTATTAAATATTTCCTAAAGTTACTTTGTGGGATATACCAATTTATCCTTGTTGGAAGTACTAAAACAACTAAGAGGGGGGGTGAATCAGTTGTTTATGAGCTTAAACAATTTTATACCTTTTAAAATTATTAATCTTCCTCCAAGTGATCATCAACAACATACAGCATATGGACAGTAAAAGTAAAGACCATCAGTCACACATAAAATACACACAGAGACAGATTTTCACGAGGAAACCCATAAAGGGAGAAAACCTCTTCTTATTCGAAATGATAGGCAGTCTTTTTCAGTTCTGTACATCATTTACAATTAAGAACCAACTCAATGTGAGGCTGCTACCTCTGTTTTACAAGCTGCAACTTGTTTGAGAGCACCAACTCTCTGGTTTCTCTAGCACCCACTAGAAGGAAGCACCAACTCCCTGAGTATTCCAGCACCAACTGGATGGAAGCACCAACTTCCTGAATGTTCCAGTACCAACTAGATGGAAGCACCAACTTCCAGTTACACAGGCCCCAACCTGTATAACAGAGAACACTTGTTCTCCCTAGCACCACCCTACCATCCTGGTTTCTCTGGCTGCAACCAGATGGAAGCTACAACTCCCTGTGTTCAAGCACCCACTTTAACCACCCTTAAAATATTAATGGCTAAATAAACATTCAACTTTACAGATAAATTAGTTCTTACCAATCTTTCTTTGTTCTGTAAAACTGGTCTTCTGTTCACTGTTCTGTTGCTCTTCTCTTCCTCTGTCTATTCAGCAGGTATGCTCTGCATCAACTTGTGCTCTCCTTCTGCTCTACTTCAACTTGTTCAATTATTCTGCTCTGCATTTTCTCTTTCTGTCATTCTGCTATACTTCTGCTCTTTCTGTCATTCTGCTCTTATGTTCAATCTCATTCTGCACATTCTCTCCTCTTTTTTCCTTACAGTTTCATTCTTTTTCACATACAGAACAAACAACCTTCCACAATCTGTCTCGTCTTCTTTTATGCATACCTCCCCAACGGTTCACTTTGTCTTCCCTCAGCCGAGACAAGAACACCTGTCCTGGTAACTAAAACGCTAACCGATTCATCATCATGAGTCCGTTTTGCTAACAGAATCAAAACTCAGTAGTTAACTGTGAGATAGAACAGTAACCCTCCGATCAATACTTGATCCAATGGTTCAGATCCAATCGAGATTTCCCACATCGCGATTTCGGCACTCTTGGAAATCAGAGTTTTTGTCACTGACAAATCCCGATCCCTGAAACTCCGACAGTGACTAGAATTAATGGTCCAGATCACTTCTAACTTTAACGGCTGTGATTATATCGCAAAATCATATATCGCGATTTCGGAGTTCTTGATGTCAAGAGATTTTGGCATTACAAGGTCCCAATCCCCGATACTCCGATACGGGTTGTGATCAACGGTCCTGATCATTTCTGGATCTGACAGTCCAGATTCACTCGTGATTTCGCATTTCGCGTTTTCAACATTCATGTTGCATGCCTTACCATATCCCGATTTGCGAAACTTCGGTATGATATAAGATCAACGGTCCTGATCAATTATGGATTTGACGGTCCAGATTCACTCGCGATTTCGCATTTCGCGTTTTCAACATTCATCTTTCATGCCTTACCATATCCCGATTCGTGAAACTCCGATATGGTATAAGATCAACGGTCCTAATCAATTCTGGATCTGATGGTCCAGATTCACTCGGGATTTTGCATTTCACGTTTTCAACATTCATGTTGCATGCCTTACGATATCCCGATTCGCGAAACTCCGATATGATATAAGATCAACGATCCTGATCAATTATGGATTTGACGATCCAGATTCACTCGCGATTTCGCATATCGTGAAATCGACACTCCTGATGTCAAGTGAATTTGTCACTTCAAAGTTCCGATCCCCAATGCCGATGCGACCCTTTCCACGTGCTTGCCCTACTGGCTAAACGCCTTGGCCCATATGACCGTCAACACATGACCTCAGTCAAACCTCTCATCAGGGTTTCGGCATTTTCGATGTCACCATGCACATGCCTACGGAATTCCCGATCCTCCAATCCTCGATTCTCAGATGAAGGAAATCAACGGTCCAGATCCCATTCTTGCTTTAATGGCTGCGATTAAATCGCGAAATCGCATATCACGATTTCGGGGTTTTCGTTGTCAAGTGAATTGGACATTTCAAAGTCCTGATCCCCGATTCTCCGATGAAGCCTCCTATTGAGCTTCTCCCGGTGGCACCCGATCGCTGCCACGCTTATCTCCCTCACAGCTTCTGCAGATCTGACGGCTGACGGGTGTCTGCCTCCGATCTGACGGCTCAGATCCTCTCTCCGACAAGGACTGTAAACTACGGTCCAGAGTCATTTTGGATTCAATGGTTACGATTGAACCGTGATCTTGTTGCAATCTGTCTGATACAAACCCATCAATGACAACAATGACAAACTTGCCATCAATGACAACAACCATCAACACGCATTCGCTGCTTGTTCAATATTTGCCAACAATCTCCCCCTTTGGCATTGATGGCAACACAAGCACCCAAATGCCTTCAGATTCAACTCTGCTCCCTGCTTTCAGCCATTCAAACTCTCCTCTACATTTGAAACATTTCGAACTCGACTTTTTTCTCCCCCTTTGACATCAATGTCAAAGAAGAAATATTCTTCCACTTATATTGTTGCAGAACATACTCCCCCTGTCGACTATAAGCATCTAGAAAAGACACCGGATATTCAATAAATACTGCCCCTAACTAGGTGAACAGTTTAAACACCAGAAATCATAACCCCCAACTTTTGACGAAGATATCCAAAAGGGTTCGCTGCTAATGGTTTGGTAAAAATATCAGCAATTTGTTCTGTAGATGGAATATAATTCAGATGAACAATTCTATTTGTAACTTGTTCTAAGAGAAAATGATACTTGATGGGAATATGCTTAGTCTTGGAATGAAGAACATGATTCTTGGAGACACTAATGGCACTTGTGTTATCACAATGAATTGGAATGGGATCAATCTAAGTTACCTTCAGATCTGCAAGAGTTTATATCATCCATAAAATTTGTGTGCAGCAAGTAGAAACAGCAATGTATTCTGCCTCTGTAGTGGATAATGAAATAGATACTTGCTTCTTACTAAGCCATGCAACTAATGAGTCACCCAAAAAGAATGCTCCTCCACTGGTTCTTTTTCTCTCATCAACACAATTTGCCCAGTCTGCATCTGAATAAGCAGTTAACTGGAAATTCTGATTTCTAGGATACCACAGTCCATAAGTCATTGTTCCCTTCAAGTATTTAAATATTCTCTTGACA
>ML780426.1:427399-440543 GCA_009831015.1 Picea engelmannii | reverse complement strand
CTGGAAAAGAACCCAACTTATCATTCGAAGACAAATCATATTGATGTTCAGTATCACTTTGTGAGAGACATGGTTGAGGAAAAGAAGGTGTTGCTAGAAAAGGTTGACACTTTGAAGAATGTTGCAGATTCATTGACAAAGTCTGTGAGCACAGAAAATTTCTCCTGGTGTAGAGTAAAAATGGGCATTGTTGCCCTGGATTGTTGACTATATAATCCCCTAGACTCCTGGATGCAAAGAAAACAACAAGTGGGAGAATGTTGGGTATGTGTTATATTCTTTGCATGTGTGTGTGTGTGGGTGCGTCAGATACGACAACTGCGTCTGACAATCCCTTCACCTAGAAATCTGTCGTGTGCACCGGGCACTTTCCTATGGGGGTCCCAGGGGGGGGCAAGTATGCCCCTCCCTGGTTACGCGCAACGTTTGGCACCGGGCGGTAGCCTGGGGCAGCACCCCGATTTTTTTTTTTTGAGTGGTTTTTGCTATTTTTAGCGGATTTGTAAATTAATCCCGTATTAAGGGATTAGGGTTTTGGTATCTACAGAATACCTAAAAACATTGTATATATTGTATGGTGAATGGTGAAATTCGATATAATGAAAATAAGAAAGGTTTTCCCGGTTGAGGGTTTCTGGTATAAAATCTCTGTGTACTCTGTGTATGAGCCATTGATTAATTTTTGTATTGCTTAAGAATCTATATGCATTGCTTTACTTCGCAGGTTTAAAACTTACAGATAGGATCCTTTATTTGTAACAGTCGAGCTGCCGAGGAAGAGGCAAACAAACTACTCAATGAAATGGAATTTGACATCAGTTTCCTTTGGCACTATGATCCGTGTGGGGTTATTGCATAAATAAGATTCAGGAATAAAAGTTCCCCATATGCTCATGTGCCCAAACCAGAGATTGACAAGTTTATGAACCTAACAGAGTGGGAGGTGAAGACTCTGGAAGAAGTAGAACAAAAATATCCTCGAGCCATTATTTCACAAACCACTACTCCACAGGTACCAAAGGAGAAAAGACCCAGAAAGGATATCTCCCCTTCAATCACTGAAGTCTCAGCTGAGGATTTCCAGGTATACAAGAAAAGGCCAAAAACCAGTCATACAACTTGAAGGTTTGTTGAAGAAGAGACCCAATCCACTACAGTTATGCAAGGAGATCATTCACCTCCTTTCTCAAGCAGCCAATAGATCATGTCTACTTCTTCATCCAAGAAGCAGAATGACAACTCACTGATCAATCAACCAACTCAAGGGGCGGCAAAGTTGATTATTTTTTAGAAATATGATATGATTAAGAAGAAAAATGAGAGGCTGGCCAACAACAGTCAATTCTAGAAACAAACATCGACATCACAACATAGGCTTCTCTCTACTTTCGACACAGAGAAGGGGAGAATGTACATGGAATTTCTGCAGGCACAAGTACCTCATCCAAAGGACATCACTGACTACAAAAGATCAACACTTGAATTTGATGCTAAGGCTGTACATCTAGTTGATCAGATGGATTTGCATAGGCAGACTAGAGAAATGGTTTTCTCAACATTGGCCAATGCTTCCACTACTGCTGTAAAATTAAAGGTTTCTCTAAACAATGTTCAGACTCAATTAAAACTGGAGAAGGTGTCATCTTTTGCAAAGGATAACAAGATTAAGTCTTTAGAATAATTGGTGCTCAAAATTGTGTATGACCCCTCAAATGTGAAAGCAGCTAAGGAGATGCTCAAGAAAAAGAATGTTGACATAGCATCTTTGAGGAAGCAACTAAAACTACCAGCTACAAAAGACTCACAGGCCAAAGAGATGGCTGAGACATAAGGTGAGAAGGAGGAGATGCTGAAGTTAATCATGGAACAAAATGCACAAATAAAAGAGATGGAAATAGAGCTGGAAAGGTTATTAAAGGAGAAGGAACAAGAAACACCTCTGGAAGTCATCCCACTGAGTGCAGTTCCCCTCACAAGAGTTAGCACAACAACAACCTCAGCAACCACCATTTCAAAACTTTCATTAGCTGCCCCAGTGATAATTCTAGGGACATCTGAAGCTTTAGCAACATCAATGGAGAAGATGACTTTACAAGGAACTAAAATCAAAGGTTGGAACATGAGATAGAGAATCTCCAGAAGGTAAAATATTCTTTTCAAGCTAGTTACAATACAAAGAGACACACATCAAAAAAACTGAAGTAGGAGATTCAACAGCTACAGAAGCAGACAATTGTGGGCAAGACATTGGCAGAAGCCAAAGAGAACATTTGGATGGATATCTCAAAATCCATAAATGAAATCTGACCCATGGTGCAAATCATGTTCGAGAAACATGAATTGGTGTTAAGGAGCAAGTAGGCCATTGACAGGATTAAGGGAGAGTTGGGAGAAATGCCCACAGAAGAAAATGAAATCATCGAGTTTCTCAATTCAAAAACTAAAGAAGAGCTGGAAAACCTGAAGATTGAGGATAGGACGGAGACTATCATCAAGGTCAAGAGAGTTATGACCAAAAGAGGATTGATTTTGCAACTAAAGGAGAAAGCCCAAATCATGGATATCGGAGTTCAAAGATTCTTCAGCAAGATCGATGCCTTACAGAAGAAAGGTCTTCTTGGTTTACTGGTTCTAAATGACAAGTTGATGACACTTTCTGACTATAAGCAAAATATTTCCATGGTGGCAAAGGACAGCTCCAAATTCTCAGGGATACAGGGGAGCATAACAGGCAAGGCATTCCTAGAAACTCTACAGTTGGATCTCAATATGCAACATGAAATCAAGTACATTTTTATCACCAAGATGACTTTTGTCAAATATACCAAGATGGGTGAAATCTACCGCAGGCTACTAAAAGTCACCATCCCCAATCAACAAACATGGTAAGAGTTGTGTGAATTTATTGAATAAAAGATGAGGTGGACGTACAAGTCAGCATGCAGGATAGTCAAAGTCAAGTTGATGACTCGCCAACAACTTCCCCCAAAATCAGTATGGAGAATTCGACAGATCATAAGCAGTTCCTACAATTTTGTATTCTGTTATCTAGTTAGTTAGCATGAGATTTTGACACGTCTTGATCATTAATGATGGGATCAATTGTAATCTTTTCTATATATACTTCAAATTTCGAAGTACTGAGGGTTGATATTTACACCCAAGCAAGCTGTAAGCACTGTAATCTTTCTCAAGAGTAAAAAAAGACACCAGTAATAAAAAAGACATTTCACAAGATTCCTACATGTTAACTGTTGGTGATGTTTTCTCTTCTTCGTCGAATGGTTTTTCTATCTTCGTAATCATTTATGTTTTTCTATATTTGATCATTTAAAAGAAGTTGAAGTGCAGAATTTATCTTTGTATACTCTGTTTCTAGCTTTTAAAGATGTAAATGTTTATCTTCTAACGTTATGATAAATAAATTCTTAAGTGCTTCTTTGTTATAATTGACTATCTCATCTTTTCCGCTACCCATCATTTATTCTAAAGGATCTAACAATTGTATTATCCTACCCTGTGAAAACACCTTATAAAATATGTTCTTTGATTTCAAACTTTATAAAACAAACCCCATAGCCCAATGGATGCGTAAGCGATATTTCAACCACTTTTATAAAACAAACAATACAATCTTATTTATTTAACTAGCCTAATATCTAAAACCTAAAACAAATTTAAATCTTATAGAGAGATCCCTCTCTGAAACTGGAAGGGATAGATCCCAGTTTCGAAGCGGTTGGATAAAGTTAACTCTAGTAAATTTCTTCTACATAGCGACAACCTCTGGGAATTTACAGAGCGATAACATTGTGGCGACCATACTAGGGAACTCAACAAACTTTCCATCCCATGATTTCTTTTCCCTAGATAAACAAAAAAATATTTCTCAACTAATCACAAGATCTAAACCCATAACGAGATAATGTTCATAGGTTGTTAAAGTTTGTATATAATCAGTTTAATATATATATATATATAATAATAATAATAATAATAATTATAATTATAATTATAATTATAATAATAATTATAATTCTAGCTCCTAAAAGAGTTTTCAACTAGATCTCATCCAAATCTAGAACCTGCAACAACAATAGACAATCCCAAAAAATTACTCAGAAAGAAAAATGCTGCAGAGGGTTCCGGGAGTCACAGTCCAGTTCATAGGTCCCCTTCTTTTCCACAGAAGTTGGTTTCCCTTCAAGATCTCAAGTTTGACATATCTTTTGAACAAAGCCTTTTTAGAACAAAATCCGACAGCTTTGTAAGTGAAACAGTTTTAGATCAAACCATCCTACAACCCAGGACCCCTAAAATAATTTCTCGCAGGGTAGACGTTGATCAACGATTTCTCTAGGTGTTTGACAAGTTTGAAGATCTATTTTTGAATCTTGATCAAGCCTTAGACAAAGCTCACTTTCAACACTCAGTCGAACTTTCTACCTTGACTATTGCAACAACTTCTGCTAAACCTAAACCAGCTCACTCTGTTCCTCCTAGCCCTTCATCTTCCACAACTTTTGTCACTTCACCTCAAATAACACAGGTCATTGTCCAGCCTCCTCCATGGCAGCAAGATATGATCCATTGTTATTGGTCGCTCCTTTACATGCCATGCCTCAGGACTATCAAACCAAACTTCCTCAGTTTGATGGTACTGGTCCTTTGACTGCACAACAACATGTTGACAAAATGAATGATTATTTTAATTTGCAGGAAGTAGGTGAAGTTGATGTGTATATGAGACTATTTGCACAGAGTCTGTCTGGAGAAGTCAAAAATTTGTTCAAAACCTTATGTGTTGCTTCCATAACTGACATTGTTTCTTTTCATCGAAGTTTTCTTGACAGATGGGAGGTAAAGAAAAATCCTCTCCAGATCTTGTCATAATATGAGAATATCAGAAGGAACCAAGGAGAGACAGTTCATGATTACTGCACTCGTTTCAACAATCTGTACAATGGAATTCCAGTTCATATCAAACCACCTCTAGGTTTAGCATTAATAAAATTCCCTGATGGATTTGACGCTGACATGTCATATCAGCTAAGGGAAAGAAATTATGCTACTTTGAAAGACATGCAGAAAAGTGTTGTAAGTGTGGAAGAAAATATTTTAGCCAAAAGAGCTAGACAAAGAAGATATAAGAGGGTCATGATTAACGAAGAGCCTTGCACCTCCTCTTCAGATGCCAAACTAGATTCCCTAGCTAGAGCTATGGAGAGAATGATGGGGAGGCTTACTATAGCTGATAGAAATCCACCCAGGGAGAACCAAGCTGCTCCTCAGATTCAAAATATGAACTTCAGAAGAAATCCTCCCCAGATCAGGCAAAGAGATCCCAGAGATCAAAGAGAATAGAGGGGGCCTGATCAACAAATCAGACCACCACTCCAGGAAAATTATGCTCATGAAGGTGAGAAGATAATCGAAGAATTGGACGACATTCATATAAACCTCATGGGCGTTCATGATGATGAATGCATTTTTCTTACTCAGGAAGAGCACGAGCTTTTTCTCCTTTCACAAACAGAGGTAAATGGGGAAGAAGAACAACAGGCCTTTGAAAATGCTATAATGGAGGTACACAGGCAGTATAACCTGAGAAGCAAGAAGGAAAATGAAAACCCTCCAAAGAAGGCTGCTAAAATAAAGAAGGCTACCGAAACAAAGAGAATAGTTGAGACCAAGAAAACCTCAAAAACCTCTCCCAAGAGATCGGTATGACGGCCTTGAATGTCAGATCTGCAAATTAATCGGACACGATAAATCTTGTTGATGATCAACCAGAGCTCCTGTTTGGTCCCGAAGTTGATGGTCAAACTGATAACGGTGTCGTGGCCCCTTTTTACATCATCCTGAATATCCATGACTTGATACTACACAATGCTATGATGGATTCGAGCGCCTCTCACAACCTGATGCCCAAAGCTATAATGGAAAAGTTGGGACTTGAGGTCACAAAACCCTACAAGGATTTGCATTCTTTTGACTCTAGCAAGGTCAAATGTATAGGTATAATTAAAGACTTATGCATCACCCTAGCTCAAATCCCAGTTAAGAGTATGGTGATGGATATCGTAGTTGCAGACATTCCCCCAAAATACGGTATGTTACTATCAAGATCCTGGGGAGCTAACATGAAAGGAAACCTATAGCTAGATATTTCCTATGCCACCATCCTGGTATTTGGACAACATAGAAGACTGTACAGAGAAACGTTGATGAAGTATATGGTCAACAGTCAAGAAAAGCCACACAAATACCCACTATACTCTACACACTCTGATCTGGATTCTTTCATTCTATACAATGATGGTGACTTGAAAGAACAAATCACTCAGCTGGAAGATGACACACCCGATTCGAAAGAAGATAAAGAAATCACTGAGGTAAGAAATATTGAAACTGTGGAAAGTGAGGAACTGCCAGCAGACTTTTGGAGCATGGATTTTGATGGAGACGTCAGTAAGGAGGGAGCTAGAGCTGGAGTTTGGTTTCATAATCATAGATCAAGGTATTCAGAGAGTCATTCTTACAAATTGAATTTCCCATGCACTAACAACATAGTTGAGTACGAATCTTTGGTGCTCGCCCTACAGCTACTGAAGAAAGTTGGTGCCAAACAGATTATGGTAAGGGGTGATTCTGAGTTGATTATCAAGAAAATTAAAGGTGAGTATGCAACTAAACATCCCAGAATTAGAGCTTACAAGAACACTGTTTTAGATGCCCTTCAATGTTTTACTGAAATCAACTTGCAGGTAATGCCCAGGGGACAAAAAATACTTGCAGACAGTTTGGCTATGTCAGAAACTACCTGCAAAATACCCTTTCGTCCCACTCGCCAATACACAGTGGAGGTGAAGTGCAGACCAACCATTCCAGACAACATCAGATACTAGCAGGTATTCGGGAATGACGACCAAATTGAAGACTTCCTACAATGTAAGAATGATTTCGAATGTACAAATATAGATTTAGAGAATGATGATGTTGATGTAAATAAATCTGTTTTTGAAACTGGTAGTGTAAATAAAGTAGATTATGAGGAATTGAATGAAAATAAAGTAGGTGCAGAGGAATTGAATGAAAATGAGGTAGATTACGGTATTCTATAGTTGAAAAATAATGTGTTACCTATAGGTTTAGTTCTGCTAGAAGACTTGTTCAATTTTAACGATGTATCCAAAAACCCAAAAATTGAAGCTAGTGGTAAAGAGGTCGAAGAATGTAACATAGGAACAAATAAAAAACCCAAGATGATAAAACTTTCCAAATCTCTACCCCCTGAGCAAAAACCCAAATACATCAAACTTTTTAAGGAATATGTAGATGTGTTTTCTTGGGGTTATGAGGACTTAAAATCCTATGACACAAGTATCATACAACATCAGATCCCAATAAAAGAAGAACACAAACCTTTCAGGAAGAAGCTTAGGAGAATCAATCCCAAGTTGCTTCCCTTGATAGAAAAAGAAATCAAAAAAATGTATGATGCAAAAATTATAGTCCCCTTGAGATTTTCCAAATGGGTTTCTAACCTAGTTCCTACCAGGAAGAAAACTGGAGAAATCAGACTTTGCATAGATTTTATAAATCTGAACAAGGTATCCCTCAAAGACAATTACCCTTTGCCTAAAATGGACCATATCTTACAAAAGGTAGTTGGGGCCAGTAAGATTTCCTTACTAGACAGTTTCTCAAGTTATAACCAGGTTCTTGTTCACCCATATGATCAAGAGAACACAACTCTTACCACACCCTAGGGAACCTTCATGTATGTGAAGATGGACTTTGGTTTGATGAACGTTGGTGCCACTTTCCAAAGAGCAATGGATATCGCTTCTGTGGATGAACTTGGGATATTTATAGTCATATATATGGATGATGTGATTGTCTACTCCAAATATGAAGAGGAACACTTGCAACATCTCAGATGTGTGTTTGAGAAGTGTAGAAAGTTTTGGATTTCATTAAATCCAAAGAAAAGCCTTTTAGGTTTAGAGGAAGGCAAGTTGTTGGGACACATAATCTCTAAAGATGGAATTAAAATAGATCCCAGTAGGATAGAATCCATCCAGAAGGTGGAACACCCTAGGAACATCAAAGAGATACAATCATTCATTGGAAAAATAAATTTCTTTAGAATATTCATACCCAACTTGGCCGAACTTCTTAGGAACATCACAAATATGTTGAAAAAATACACAAAAATCAGATGGAACACTGAGTCCAAACAATCATTTGAACATGTGAAACATGCACTCACATGAGCTCCAGTTTTGATCAGTCCAGACTACACCAAAGACTTTTACCTTTTCTCCTTATCTTTTGAACACACCATCAAAACAATACTATTGCATAAAAATAGTGAAGGGTACAAACAACCCATAGCATTTTTTAGCAAATCTTTGAGAGATGCTGCTTTGAACTACAACATAATGGAGAAACACACTTTTTCTCTCGTGAAAGCCATAAAGGATTTTAGAGTATATATTCTCCATTCTCACATAATTTCTTATGTTCCAAATGTAGTGGTGAAGGATATCCTGACTCAGGATAATACAGATGGTAGGAGAGGAAGGTGGATTGCGGTTATTCTGGAATATGACATTGAAATAAAACCTACTAAACTGATCAAAGGACAGGGTCTAGCAAAACTAATGGCTGAATCTAATTTTCATGCACTAGACATTAATTTTTTGGCTGTAGTTGACGAGCAGAAAGAGCGGGCGACTCCAAATGTAAAAGAGGTATTCTTAAACTCCCCTTGGTACACAGACCTCATTTTTGTACTTCATAATTTACAAGCTTCTCCTGGTTTGACCAAGACCAAAGCCAGATTTATTAAACTGAAAGCATTGACATTATGTATTCTAGAAGGTAACCTTTATTGGAAATATCTTGGTGGTATCTTGCTTAATTTCCTGTTAAAAGATGAAGCTGACAAAGTTCTGCAGGATTTCCATGCAGGAGATTGTGGTGGGCATATGAGCTAGAAGACCACAACTAACAAGATTCTGAGAGCTAGTTTCTACTGGCCTACTTTGTTTGCTGATGTTCATCAAAAAGTTACTTCTTGCCAAAAATTCCAAGTTTTTGAAGGTAAAAGGATGCTTCTGCCTCTCCCCATGAAACCCATCTCAGTTGAAGATCCTTTCCAACAATGAGGTTTAGACTTTATTGGAGAAATACATCCATCCTCCTCAGGCCAACACAAGTGGATCCTCGTAGCCACAGACTACTTCACGAAGTGGATTAAGGTTGTGCCATGCACGCAAGCTACTGACTATGTTATCATCAAATTTTTAGAAACTAATATCTTGTCTCGTTTTGGATGCCCTAGAAAAATTATAGCTGACAATGTAGTGACTTTCAAATCCAAAAAACTCATAGAATTTTGCATCCAATACCGCATTACTTTGGGACACTCAACAACTTATTATCCTCAAGGAAATGGGCTGACTGAGTCCTCAAACAAAAGTCTGGTGAACATTCTCAGGAAAACACTACAAGAAAATAAGAAATCATGGCATAATAAGTTGGTTTTCGCACTCTAGGCTAACATAATAAGCTCCAAAAGATCAATTGGCATGTCTCCATACCAATTGGTGTATGGTACTGAAGCAGTTTTTCCCCTTTCCTTAGGAGTCCCTGTCATGAAACTATTGCAGGAAGCACAAGTAGAGCCAAATGATGTTCAAAGGAGAATAAATCAAATGATTCATTTAATGCAGTCTAGAGAAGAGGTATACAACAAGACTCGGGTCATCCAGGAGAACATCAAAAACATTTTTTACAGAAGGACTAAAGAAGATGATTTTGAGTTAGGCGACTTGGTTTTGAAATGGGATTCCAGAAATGAGGATAAGGGTAAACACGGAAAATTTGATATCTTATGGAAAGGCCCTTACATCATTCATGCATTCAGAGGAAATAATGCATTTTTTTTCTCAAAAATAGTGATGGAACAGACCTGCCAGGTGGACCTATGAATGGCAGGATGCTGAAGCATTAACTTCCACCCCAATAAAGATATCACAAATATTTTTCCACTGTACATACCATTTATTGTTTTTTACATTCAAGTTGTGTGTGGGTGATATTGATTAGATGGTTGAAGCCCGCAAAGAAGGCCCTAAGCCACTGACCAGTGCCACCTAATTTTCAAAATAAAAACAAAATAGACAACAAAAATAAGCTATGGAGAAAATCTTCACAGACATCAGGAAGCAGGTTCTTGGCACCTCACAAGGAGAGCACCATCCCTAGGTGGAGCCACTGTTATAACCCTATATTTCATAGGATCAACTAGTGATTGGAAATTTTTACTCTTGATGTAGTTTGGTTGTAAATAATATTTCATTTTTTGCAAATTGTTTTCAAAAAGAAAGAAAAAAGAAAGAAAAGAAAAGGAAAGAAAAATAAAGAAAAGAAAAGAAAGAAAAGAAAAAGAATAAAAGAGGGAATAAAATAAAATGGATCAAGCCCCATGCAATAATATTGACTTGATCCATACAGTTTAAACATGGTCAAGTCTTTTTGAATTTATGTTGATAGGCTTAGTGAATAACGCTTGGCTAAACTGTTTAATATTAGCCAAGTAGATAGGTTAGTTAGTGAATAAATTTGATCAAACTATTTAAACTTGGTCAAATAGCCCCAGGGTAGAGGAATTTCTTAGCCCAACAGTCTAATCTGGGCTAAATGTGTAGGTAGATAGGATAGGACATAGGCTAGCCATTTTTTCCTTCAATAAAAAATGCATGATGTTCAATGAAAATTCATGATTTTGATGTTTGAAGTGTGTTTCCTAACCCCATGGTGAAAAAATGCAAGGAAAGCAGCACAACAAACCCACAAAAGAGCACTATCCTAAGTTTTAGTTGCGCATTTTGATTCGCGCCCGGAAATTAAAGAGTGCATGTTATGTTAAGCCCTAATATTGGATCATTACCCCCTAATTGGGGCATATTACATTCGTAATGTTATTTTATTTATGTCGTCTTTATTCCATTAGTTGTAATTATACCTCCTAGTCTCCTATATATACCAAGGAGACATTTTCATTTGGAATCATCTTAGAATTGTACATTTATGTGGGCATAAGGAGGTTGCCCCCTCGAAGAGGCTTATTATCTGAATTTCTCTCTTTTTCAAGGTGTTGAGTACTTATTATGAGGTTTTTCTATGCTATATTGATATTTGGTTCTTAACATATGGTATCAAAGCTCAAGGTCTTGGGGTTTCGCTGCTACATCTGAGACACCTTGGAATTTTTTCTATAACTTTGTTTCTACAATGTTTCAGAAGGAACGACTTGGAGGATATTTAGTAGACGGATCAAGGTACGTTGGGTTAAAATTTCATCTCACGAGGCCTTATAATTTCAGATATACATCCTGTGAAAGATATGGTATGGAATCATCCTGAACTGAGTCATTGCGGAATTTTCGCTATAACATTTTTTATGTAACGTTTCAAACCCTGAGTTCTGGAGGATATTCACAGAAATTAGTAAGGTATCTGTGGTAAAAATTTTCGCTTTTGGGTCGTCTTACATTTGCAGATACACCCTATGGAAGATAGGGTATCTGAGTAGTCCTATTGACTAGTCTCAAGAAGGTGTTCCAGGTAAAACAATAATAACTTCTTCCTAGAGTATCCAAATTGAATGAGACTAGTTTCATTGGATAGTGGATAGTCTGTAGTATTTATGGTACAAGTTTCAGAATTTATACCAATTATTTTGTGTGGGGCACGCTATACAAGTGACATCTCCCAGAAAGGCCAAAAATTAGCAAGTTGTGGGAAAGTTACCGTAAATTCCACTTGGCACATCAAATTTTGATCAGACCCGTGGCATTGCAGAGAATAAATATCAGAGAACTAAAAAAAAAAAAGTTTCATACCTAGAAGGGGCGAAACTTTGGAGATACAATAGAAGAAATATTTTCTAGCAGAACCACCTCAAAATCAAGGTTCAAAAGTGATACTTGGCCAACATGCCACCCATAAAGGGAACTTCTACACTAAATAAGCCTCCAGATAATCCTACATTGACTCTTGATGAAGGTGAAGAAATGCGTAGGGACATAAATGATTTACAAAAGATGAACTACAAGAGATGATGGAGGGTTTAAAAGGGGAGATC
The DNA here is from genome assembly GCA_009831015.1 of Picea engelmannii. Taxonomy (NCBI): domain Eukaryota; kingdom Viridiplantae; phylum Streptophyta; class Pinopsida; order Pinales; family Pinaceae; genus Picea; species Picea engelmannii. Next base: position 428,383 of record ML780426.1, on the reverse strand, counting down.
ATGGAAGGATTGAAAAATTTCATAATAGAGAGGACCCCTGAAAGTGAAAATGTATCCCATGAAATTCATGATGTGGACACAAGGAAAGTGAATCGAGAATGGAGAAATTCTAACTTTGGGTTGAAGACCAACCACGTTCCTAAGATCGATATGAGGAAGTTTGATGGCAAGGACCCACTCACATGGATACTTTAGATGGAGCAATTCTTTGATCTACATAATGTGCCACATACACAAAAGGTATGAATTGCTTCTTTATATTTAGAACCCAATCAATTTGTATGGTATCGATGGATTTATTCTCGCAAATCACATCACTTGGACAATTTTCATGGAAGCAATGATAGCACACTATGAGGATACAAGGAGCAATACCTTCTTTAGAGAATTGATAAATCTCAAGCAAAAGGGTTCAGTTATAGAGCACATTGAGAACTTCCAAAGATTGAATATAAAGGTAACAGATATTACAGATGAGCACTTGATTGATGTATTCATAGGAACTTTAAAGGATAACATTCAACATGAGGTTTGCCTTTGGGAACCCAAATCATTGGAGAATGCATTTAAGGTGGCAAGAAATGTTGAAAGTAAAAATATGGCTATGGCTACTAGAAGGACCAATCCCAACATCTATAGAGAGAATAATGCTCTTTCTTCTAAAACACATCAGCCTACAAGGTTGACACCTCAACAATTGGAGGAAAGAAAAGCAAAAGGTTTATGATTTAATTTTGACAGCAAGTACAGTAAGGGACATAAGTGTGGTGAGAAGAAATTATTCTACATAGATTGTGAAGAGGAAGAAGAACAAGAACAAGAACCATCTCAAGAGGAAAATGTAGAAGCAATTTCATCTGAAGAGTTGACTCCCACTATATCATGTAATGCATTGGCTAGAATTAGCACTCCTCAAACCCTCAAGATCGAAGGATACATCAAAAAGAAAAAGGTAATAGTCCTAATTGATTCTGGAAGTACTCA
>ML780426.1:413743-427349 GCA_009831015.1 Picea engelmannii | reverse complement strand
TTGTAATTATACCTCCTAGTCTCCTATATATACCAAGGAGACATTTTCATTTGGAATCATATTGGAATTGTACATTTATGTGGGCATAAGGAGGTTGCCCCCTCGAAGAGGCTTATTATCTGAATTTCTCTCTTTTTCAAGGCGTTGAGTACTTATTCTGAGGTTTTTCTATGCTATATTGATATTTGGTTCTTAACATTGGGCTAAATGTGTAGGTAGATAGGATAGGACATAGGCGAGCCAATTTTTCCTTCAATAAAACATGGATGATGTTCGATGAAAATTCATGATTTTGATGTTTGAAGTGTGTTTCCTAACCCCTTGGTGAAAAAATGCAAGGAAAGAAGCGCAAAAAACCCACAAAAGAGCACTATCCTAAGTTTTAGCTGCGCATTTTGATTCGCGCCCAAAAATTAAAGAGTGCACATAGATCTACGGTTGATCTAATGGTGCTTAGATCTACGACTAACAAGAAATTACGGACCCCCCCAACCGTTATATAGTTAATGGGGGGGGGTCCGATATGGAGATTAAAGAGGACGCATAGATCTACAGTGAATCTAATGGCGCTTAGATCTACGGATGACAAGAAATTCTAGACGCCCCTAACCATTCTATATTTAATGGTGGGGGGGTCCGATATGGTGGTATTTCCAGGTGGACCCCATCCTAACGTGGCACAAATCCATGATGTCGGACCCCCCTTGCTCTAAACCGGTTACTGCCTACCCCCTCCCCTATGATATGCCACCATACCAGATTTTCTATACCATCGCCGCCTCATGACATCACACTCCACTTCCTCACTATCTCTTGATGTCACACTCCACTACCACTTATCACTGGTCATATCCCATTACTCTGTCAACATACCTCATCTGCCATTCACTCGCCACATGTCATTTTCCCCCACTCATTACCCTCCACATCACCCTCACACACCCTTAACTCATCATTGGCCCATCGCCTCATTCCTAGATATCCGTTGGCAAATTAATATAGGCTAATAGATCCGTTAGCTTGCTGACATGTCCCCCGTGCCCAACGGATACCTGTTCCCCCAAATATAATCTCGTTCCTCCTCCATTTTCACACTGCTCACACTCTCCGCACACCAGAAGCTCATTTTACTCACCATTTCAGTCAGTGGCCTAGCCATAGCCATTACTCGCTAACCTTTTTTGTTTGAAATTGTAGGTACCTATTGAAGTGATGGTACTAAAGTCCAAACAGTCAGAAATTGAGGAAAATCCTTTCTTATCGCCTCCCGTCGATCTCGAATGGATCCCTCTGGCCAACAAAGACTACCTCATCTCCGAGCCAAGATGTGATTTCGATTTCGCTGAGCTATTTTCATGGCTCAAAGACATTTTTCTAGACTAGAGTGATGAGATTCGACTCTAGGATTCCAATATTCCATTGTACATGTTTCCCCAGATTCACCATTTCACTGAATTCACCCTCAAGTTCCAGGCACATAACCTTCTTGACTAGAGAACTATCATATCATCCTTTGAAGAGACCCTGTTCGCTATCATATGCAAAGCCACTGACCAGATGCTGCAAATAACCAGAGTTGAAGCCTTCTCTTCTTTAACTCTTGAGGTCCTAACCGACATGTATTGGAAGTTTTCTTTTTCGCAGAGAGAACAGATCTTCAAACTATTCCTCCTTGAGAACACCCCAATACCCAAAACCAATCCCCCCTATTGATCATCGATTTTCTTGGTAAAAGGGAATCAAATCATTTCTACCCTTTGCAGCCTACTTGGATACTACTCAGACGAATGGGTAGATGAGTCAATCTTGGGTTACCTATCTATATTTTCCACAGAGGGGAGCCCCACAGTGCGGTACGAATACAACGTTTTCTTGACTGACAATATTCACGATCAGTTGTTCAATTTTCCCACAGAAGGCATGTTCTAGTACTCCTCAGTACTGGCATACATGTCTGTGTTCTATCAAGCAGACAAGTTCCTTTTCCCCATGCAGAAGTTGGACCAGGATGGCAAACCACAACCTATAACCTCTTGGACTTCATTACTGAGAAGGAACTCAATAGAGTTTAGTTTCAAGCAATTCATAGAGAGGTTCTACCACCCAGAAGGTAGGCAAGAGCAGAGGATAAATGAAGAGATCCAAATAATTATACACCTCTCGGACCTCGCCAAGATGGGAGACTGGTATCTGTATCAGAATCACATGAAGATCAGAGTATATGGATGTGATTTAGCTCCTTATAAGTTGCCCAAATACTTTCCTATTATAATATTCGCCTTGGAGTACATCAGGAAAATGATCAATTCAAGCGATATACATTTTGTATCTTTGAAGAAGAAACAACAACTGAGAATTAAAGGGTAGATAGGATCCTTTATTTGTAACAGTTGAGCTGCCAGGGAAGAGGGAAGCAAACTACTCAAGGAAATGAAATTTGACATCAGTTTTTTTTGGCACTATGATCCGTGTGGGGTTATTGCAAAAATGAGATTTAAGAATAAAAGTTCCCCATATGCTCATGTGCCCAAACCAGAGATCGAAAAGTTTATGAACCAAATAGAGTGGGAGGTGAACACTCTGGAAGAAGCAGAACATCAATCTCCTCCAGCCATTATTTCACAAACCACTACTCCACAGGTACTAAAGGATAAAAGACCCAGAAAGGATATCTCCCCTTCAATCACTGAAGGCTCATCTGAGGATTTCCAGGTATACAAGAAAAGGCCAAAAACCAGTCATACAACTGGAAAGTCTAGTGAAGAAGAGACCTAGTCCACTACAGTTATGCAAGGAGATCATTCAATTCCTGTCTCAAGAAGCCAGCAGATCATGTCTACTTCTTCATCCAAGAAGCAGACTAACACCTCACTGATCAATCAACCAACTCAAGGGGCGACAAAGTTGAGTATTTTTTAGAAATACGATATGATTAAGAAGAAAAATGAGAGGTTGGCCAGCAACACTTATGCTTAATTCTGGAAACAAACATCGACATCACAGCATAGGCTTCTCTCTACTTTCGACACAGAGAAGGGGAGAATGTACATAGCATTTTTGCAGGCACAAGTACCTCATCCAAAGGAAATCACTGATATCTACAAGCATGCTTTCTCTTCTTCGTTGAATGGTTTTTCTATCTTCGTAATCATTTATGTTTTTCTATATCTGATCATTTAAAAGAAGTTGAAGTGCAGAATTTATCTTTGTATACTCTGTTTCTGGATTTTAAAGAACTAAATGTTTATGAAGATGGAAACCGCAAAAAATCCTATACAAAACCACCAAAAATCAATTCTTTCCACTGCACTATTAGTCCACAAGGTAAAAAATTAGCACAAACTATATAAAGTGGGTAAAACATTTCTATTGATAGTAAAAATAGACCATTTTACCATACCATTTGAGTTTTTTTACCCACATAGTGCATTTTAGGCCATTTGTACCACGATATTCAAGTGTCTATTGTGGGAGCTACGATCAACGGAATCAACAACCGTCTGGACCAAGTAAGTTCCCATCCCCTCTACTTAAATTTCAATGCTTTAAAATTTAATTTTAGGCCTCTTTTTTTTAGTATTAGAGGGCGTAATATGTAAATTAGGGTGTATGCAGGTGACAGTTCATTGGGTCATGTATACGACTCCATATACATGGGAAAAAAATTCCTTCCTACGTATATGCAGGTCTATACATGATTGTTACCAAGCTAGCCCACGTACAAGTCCGTGAACACATTTTTGAAAGGATTTAACTCAAAAAATGGTTTTTCGTTTGTAGGACGGTGATTGAATGGAGGGAGAGAGAGCATGAAGAGATAGATGCAGTAATGGGAAGGGATGCATGGGCTAAACAAGCTTTAAAATATGTGGTATTTATAAATTTTGTACTCTCAAAGGAATGAGGGCTCAAGTGAGGTTACTCCAGTTGCTAGTAAACTACTTGGATCCGGAGACAGAGGCCTTCAACGTTTATGGGCAACCATTGAGGATTGAAGTGGACAACATATATTTTATCACAGGATTGTCTCGCCAAGGCGAGGTGATACAGATTTATTTTCATAACTAAATGAAAGCATAGAAATTACAATGAAATACTCATGAAACAGAGAAATACAACAATACTTGATTTCTAGTAATGAAAGAATTGTAAATAGACTGTAAAAATACATAGTGCAAGACTCGCTATAATGGTGGAAGATTTATCTCTGAGAAGAGATGTGACGACTATGCTCATTTGCAAGAAGATGATTACAATGAGGTTCTGAAGGACTTTTTATGATAAATAGGAATGGAAAAACCCTAGACATCTAAAAACCTAACCCTAGGAGATGAAACACCAAAAGTCATGTGAGCCCCATTTGGGTAAGTTAGTAGATTAACTTCCTGGGGTCTTAAATTTTGCATGCAATCTCCATTTTAGGCATGTGATAGCCCATTGGAAAGGTCTTTTCGAGAACTACGCATTACGTTGTAAACATTTGACTCTGTCTACATTTCGATTGTGGCAAGTAAAAAAAACATTGTTTAGGGCCCCAAAACGGCCTTGGAAGTACAACAAGATGTGATGACATGAAAATATACAAAATAAGCTAGTTGGATTAGGTGGGATGGCACCGTATCCACCTGGAATATGTGTAGGGATTCAGACAACCCCAGAAGTGTGGAACCCACAATTACAAATGAGTACAGAAGAATGTGTTGTACTAAAAACTGACAAGAGGAGCCAGTTGGAACACGTGGGTGGCCACCAATATCCACCTGGATCACGAGGTAGTGAATCTCAAGGAATAAGGTTTTGGGGGTGGTATGACTATGGAGGATTACATTTCCACCCACTTTGTTGCAGGTACAAGTAAAGTAGGGAGCCAACTCCCAATCATGGTGATTGAGAACATGATATTAAATATCATCGTCCTTGTACTTATATGGATTTCGGGGTCGTCCTCATTGCACCAGGAATCAAGGCCACTCATTTTCTATGTGGTGGAGTGTTTACAAACCACTGTTTATGACTAGTGTACCTCACTACTGGCTAACATGAAGAGCCAACTTACGGATTGCAAACAAGGGAAAAGGAGGAATTTTATATTTGCATCCATTCTTTGTATTTTTTTCTTTGAGCAGGTTCCAGGATTAAGCCCTAGAGTAGAAATTACTCCACATGCACCACAAGATCTAGCCATGTCATGATTGACTAACGTGATGAGGCAACTAGGAGGTGGTAGGGTGCCAACCCCTACAATGATGAGTTATTTTTCTGGTGCTGCGGACAGGTCATAACCACTAACGACTACTCTTACGCCATGATCAACTACATAGGGGATCCATATATGCCTTTGCCACCAGGTTCTGCCTATAGTGGTATTGGTAATAAATGTTTTTATATATTTCATTTTTTTGTGTTTTTCAGTAAGAATAAAAAATGCAAATATTTTTATATGGTATCAAGTATTAACAATTGCTTTTTTATGCAAATGCAGGTCCGCGATGACCAGAGGGATTCCCATGACATCGACGAAGGAGATGCGAAAATGAGAGGATATGCAGAGAGAGTGATGCAGAATGTGCAGGGGAACCTGTCTCGATTGATGCACATGATTCCTATGGTTCAAGTGGAGGATCTGTCAGAGGCTATACAACAACAGGTGGTGGGTGTACCCGTGCATGGGTGAGACTCTTCCGATGTCTCACAAACGTCATAGTGTGCTATCATGATACAAATTTGGAGCCACAGGTGTATATGTCATGGTCATATTATATACCATCCATAGATGTATTTTGAGGGTGTGAGTCTCATTTTGTACTATGGCACCATATTTTTTTAACTTGAAAGAATGAAATATAATTTTTTTTGGTCTTTGACTTTACTTATATATGTTACAATGTGTACATGCATGAATGTGTTTTCTTTGCTTAGTTATATGAAAAATGCCAATATAAAATATAATTAGCATATGCATCAGATACATGATTATAACTTCTAGGTATGTGATTATAAGTAATAAAATCAAAGTATCATTCCAAAAGTCGTACCCGTAGGAATCGTCGAAGTAGAGTAGGGTATCGAACATGGTAACTATCGTTTAACTGACATACGACTAACTGGGAGTCCATGATAATCTATAAATATTGAACAACATGTGAAATGGAGTCATGTAATAGTTCTATAACGACGCTATATTCAGCCACATTATTCATCGATGGCTCTAGACGAACGCCACCTGAAGACACCAGTTGGCCCTCGGGTGCATAAATGACCCAAGCAATAGAAGCTATGTTCCACATATGAGGAATGCAACCATCTGTGAATCCTAGGTAAATTGAAGACTCCATTGATATCTGCAAACCAAGGGAAAACTTGATAAGAAAGATTATGACATAAAGGAAAAGATGTATATACGCTAAGATAGACTAGTACACAAAAGGTCACACCCAAGATTTGAGGGATTAAACATAATAACTTTTAAGGTAGAGCCCATTTATGGGCTCATCCAACATATTCCCTTCATACTCTTCCAATTCATAGGCTCCTTTCTCTAAGACACACCACACGATATAAGGACCATGCCACATGGAGTTGAAATTTCCATCCCCCAATGATTCCTTGGCTTGGTCATACATGAGAACCAATTCACCCTCAACATACTATCGAGGATAGAAAGACCTATCATACTGAACCTTAACACATCATTTATTCACTTCGATAGTTGTAGAGGCATCCCAATGATGCTCATTTAGATGCTCTAGATGTACGAGTCATTCTTCAAGATCGAATGTGTCAGGTAGGAGCTCAATTGCCAACTTTAGGGAAGGGATTTCACATTTAATCAGAAGGATCGAATCCACTCCATATACTAATTGAAAAGAAGAAAAAATGGTGGAATTCTTTACCGAGGTTCGATATGCCCAAAGTGCAGGGTAAAGCATCAGATGCCAGTCATATTTACCGTGGCTAATATTTTTTTGCAAGATGGTATTGAGGGATTTATTCACCGCCTCTACTTGTCCATTTACCTGGGGATAGTAAGGGGAAGAATGACCCTACTTAAACCCCAGTTTTGATGCTAAATCTTTCATCATTTCATTTTGAAAGTGACTGCCATGATCAATGACAATCTCTCTTGGGATTTCGATCCAGACTATGATTTGGTTGAATACGAAGAATGATGTAGTATTACCATCATATTTAATGGTAGGCATGGCCTCTTCCCATTTAGTGAATTAATCCACAACCACAATGATATGTTGATTCCCCCTAGTCAAATCTGGGTTACAGTCCAAAAAATCCACCCCCCACTTGATGAAGGGATCGACGATGATGACTGGGTGAAGAGGGACTGGGTGCGAGAACATTTTTCGAGTGAACAACTGGCAAGGTGACACCTCTTGAATGCTTCAACCAAATATTTAAAAACTAACGACTGAAAATAATTGGCTCGAAATATTTTTTGGGTTGTCGCAAGCCCGGATAAATGACCACCACAAGCCCCACTATGATATTCAATGAGAACAGACTCAACTTCCTCATGATTCCAACAACGACGTAAAATATTATCTATTCCTCAATGATACAAAGTGTCATTGATGATAAAGATGTTTTTAGCCTGATGGCATATACATCGTTGATCTTCTCTCGAAAAATGTTGGGATAGCTTCAAGGTTTGAAAATAAATTACACTGTCTCCATACCAGGGGTCCGAAGACGAGATAAGGAATATATGTTCATCCGCGAATGAATCATTATGAAAAATGTATTCATCTAATTGAGGGAATTCTGATATCAACTCAGCAAAAACTAGCGATTTCTTAGACTTTTCCGAAGCGAAATCAAGATCAAACTCTTGCAAAATAAAAATCCACTTATTGTATTTCCCCCCTGTGATACGCCTGGTGAGGACGTATTGAAATGGATTGATATCTGCAACTATGGTAGTTATTCAAAGTAATATATAATGTCGTAATCTTTGAACTTCATGTACGACGACCAAGGTTAGTTTCTCTATGTGAGAGTACTTAAGTTCAGGATCGACTAGGTTTCAACTGAGATAGTAGACAATGTGCTCATGGAGCTCATCATCCTCGTGAACTAGAGCCATACCAAACATAGCCTACTGGTACACAACCTACTGGCACCATGTAAGTTTTAAACCTGTGAAGTAAAGCAATGCATATAGATTCTTAAGCAAAACATAAATTAATCAATGGCTCATACACATAGTACACAAAGATTTATACCAGAAACCCTCAATCGGGGAAAACCTTTCTTATATTCATTATATCGAATTTCACCATTCACCATACAATATATACAATGTTTTTAGGTATTTCGTAGATGCCAAAACCCTAATCCCTTAATCCGGGATTAATTTAAAAAACCGCTAAAAATAGCAAAATCTGCCAAAAAGAACAAAAACCACCCAAAAAAAATAATTAATAAGACTTGAGGATATTAATAAAAAATAATCTTTATCTTATATACTTATCTTATATTATGGTGATTTCCTTCCATTTAAACTATCTTATGTTTTCATATAAAACATTAATATTAGATAATAGAAATATTTATTCCACTTTGATCCCCTCAAATATAGAGAGAAAACCACTTCCACTATTATATGCAATTATGTGTGCAACTCCATTGGATTATCCCTATATAATATATCTCAATATATCAACATTCTTGAGATTTGGTAGATTAGGAATTTTCATATAGTCATCATGGTTTATGGCCTACTTTTTTAATTCTAAAGTTAATATTTGATTTTGAATGCTTAATATTAAATTATTAAATATTTACTTGGAGTAATAAAATAATTCCAATTAAGGAAATGGTTCCTTGATTAATTTTTCAAAATTTAATGAAATATATTAAAGATTTAAAAAAGAAAAACTCAATTTTAATGAAATCCTTGTAATACAAGTTTTCCAAATTTAATGAATACTTCCTTGTTCCATGAACACTCTACCAAATCCATACATTTACTTGTTGAGTGCTTCCTTTGACCAATTCATGGAGGAGGTTAAAATAATACATCCCTTCAAGCGGATATAGTGAGAGGGATACAATTGTAGTATTCAACAAGGATAGAATTGTGTGATAATGCAACCAATACCATACAATATTTCACATAATTGGACTACATAGCCATTAATCCACTAATAATCTTATTAATCAAGGTCAATGAACTAGTTGTCGTACAATGTCAAATATGTCTGCATAAATTTTCACTAAGATAAGATTATTCAACTAGGTGGACCATTCATACTAACAAATGTGAAAGATGTTTCCTCATTTTGTAGACAAAAATACGAGTCAATTTTATTTAGCATTCAATTATATTTTTACAAGGACCAACACAATCGGGATAATTTGTTCCTAGGGGGGATTACGATTATGATATGCTCAGTGTGTGTTATGTTTACAACATGCCCCTGTCATCTTTTAGTGTGAGAGAAATAAAACCTTGATTGGCTTCCATTGCAATGGAATATTTAGATGTGATAAGTATGTATCCCTTATTATATTTGTACCTATATATGTAAAATGACTTGCACCCTATATCCAATGTGTCATCTCTCCTTCTTTATCACCCTATGTATGTGGCACCTCAAATAAATTAGCAACCAATCATTTTTTATTTCCTACCTCTAGATTCTTTAACAATGTTAATGAAATCATAAAGTTGAGATTATTGGCACACCACCGTTTGAAGTGATCAAAATTTCCCAGTTTAGCATCGATGTTAATGATCAAATTAGAAAGATTCATTGCACCTCAATATTATGATTAAGTTATTATAGAATGGAAAATGGGTGGTCTACTGATTTCCATGAATCATGATATATGTTTCCCTTATTTGGCATTTTTGATTTTCACTTTGTCATTGTATCATTAATCATATTTTCAAATCCTAGCATGTACAAATAAGCACCACTCTATTTATAAATGATAATCAAGTTTTTGGTAGTGACTCTATTGGCACTCTATAGTGGGATTGTGATTTGCACAACTATTATTACAATTTGGATTACATGAATATCCCTACTCCACTCTAATCTAATATCATGCAATTGTTTATAATTCATTTTTTTGTAACCATAATAGATGAGCCAATTGCTTTTGTTTTTCCTTATTATTTATTTTGGGATGTCTCTTTTATTTATTGATTATGTTAATCCATTCCATTTACTTTCATTAAGTTAAATTAGCACACTTTGTGATTCATATTAAAATGCAAACCTTCCTCATATTTTCCTAGGTTGAACCAATATACACAATACCTCAAAACCTCCTTGTTACTAACTCATTATGACCAACTTGGTTGTTATACTTAAAAGTGACTAAGTTTCATTGGATTACTAAATCTCTCTAAAGATTGAGGAAAAGTGTGTGACCAAAGTTCTATCCTTGATCACCTGGATCAACTATGAATATGAATTGTTATTGCATTGTATTTATAGAAATCTCTACCAAGGAATTTCTTATTAGAGATAGGAAAAAGGGTGTTACACTTAGGCATGAAGGTTTCACTATGACCAACTTGGTTATTGTGATTTAAAATGACAAGTTACATTATCTTACTAAAACTCTTGAAGGATTGAAGGAATGAGTGTGGCCAAGATCCTAACTTATGGAAACCTCTTCAAAATCATCCCTTCTTACAATATGGGGAAAGGGTTAGCATTCATATGCAAAGAAGGGTAATGTAAGGCCAAGAGACTCCATGTTTAAAAAAGGGTATAAAAAGTCAAGAGACCTTATGTTACCAATGCTTATAATTTATATGTATTGAAACATCACATATTCTTGATTCTATTGTCTAAAAAAATCCTCTACGAAATTTGAAAATGGGTCTCCTCAAGAACTTACGGCTCCCATCAATTTACCTTACCCTTTTCTCTTTGCCATGGACACAAAATCCTTGACACTAATTACCTACATCAAAAATATAATTTATCTATATATAACATATATCTAATGTACATCATATACAAATAACTTACAAGCAATATGCACCAAAGAAAATTGCATTGAATATGATATATCATTATTTGTGGTAATCTTGGCTTCTTTTATGTAAAAACCAACCTAACTTATATATATATAAGTAAAAATATGGATAGATTCAATTTTTTTTTGTAATTTTTTTTTTTAATCAAATAAGAATTTTGTATGTAGTTATAATTTCATTTAATTGATGAGAAATTTGACCACAAAATTTTACTATTCAAAATTTTAACCTATTTTAAAACATCGATATTTAGAATAAAAAAAAATAATAAATAAAACTAAAAAAATTTGGTTTTCTTATTTTTATTTTGTTTTTGAGATTTCGAGTCTTTGTGGACATAGAAAATTACACAACAATTTCTTTCTAGTAGTATGCAGATAGTTTTATACATTTTGATACACTCGAGGAGACCTACTTGTTAGGTGTTGACTTGGACTTTCATTTTCTACTTATTTCTACACTCCCAATAGTGATAGACATCGTATTAGTGTTATACTTCAAATAGTGTTATCGAGATTTAGATGGGAGAAAAATGATGGCTCGAAATACATTTCTCACATTGATATTTATAAATTGCAGCCTATAGATAGCTACATTGACTTTATCACCATGAAGTTGTTTCTTACATGAAAATGGTTGTTCTTTACTTTGAAGACTTTGTTATAATTTTAATTTTTAGAAAGAATATTTAATAATTATATTGTTCATGCTTATTGTTTTCGTTAAAGATTTTGAACAATTATATTGTTCATGCTTATTGTTTTCGTTAAAGATTTTGAACAATTATATTGTTCATGTTTATTGTTTACTTTAAAAATACAATGATTTTCTCATGGTAATTATTAATAATTATATTGTTTTTTCTTTTTCGGAATATGTGAGTTTGAATTTTGGTTATCATTGATCTTGCTCAAATTTATCAAATCGTGAAAAAAAACCCAACGACTTCCTGATAAAAGTCTCATAATCAGTATTATCGTGTGGATATCGGGTCATCTTTTGTACTAGAAAATCCCAATACCCCCTTTTCACGGTATATTCTATTCATTTTTTCAAAAAACAAAATCCAGAAGAAAAAAATGTAACTTTTATTAAGAGGAATAAAAATTACATTTTAAATAATGCACACAGAGAGGATGCATTTAGTCTAAAATATATTTCAACCCTAAGAGGAAGAAAAAGCGCAGCAGAAATGGCCCTCTAAGAGCGGCCCAAGTAAAAATGAAGTCTACAAAGAGAATATCCACTAATCTCAGCGAAGAAAACGACAGAAGAAAAACATAAGAGAACCTGGACGGATTAGGCCAAAGTGGAAAAACAACCCCTTAGAATACGGATCGAGAGGGACAATAGGAGAACCTGCAACCATGGAAGAGAAAACCAGAAACTGAATGACCTAAACAGACCTCAAAGTGTTGACCCGAACCCTAAAAAAATCAACACTACACACCCGAAAAAGAAGAACCTCAAAGTTCTGATTCAAACCCCAACCTCCACTCCACAACACAGACCATAGGGGGAGGAAGGGATCTCCAGCCACCAATACCATCGAGAAAACCCTGACATTGCATCAAGCCCTAAACATACTAGCTGGGATGGATTGGTGAGTTCCAACCCCACATAAAACTTCTGAAAACTCCCGTGCACACTAGAGGCTAAAGAAAAAAAATGACCAACAACTCGCAGACGACAGATCAAGCACCAAAAACATAGATCTGAGTTTAACATTCAAGAAAATAAAAGCACTAGACGACGCACCCACAGGCGCATCCACAGACATGGCTGCAAACCCCATACAAAACATATCCACACCAAAGATGCGACAACTAAGCGTATCCATGCTGAACTCTTGTAATGTCCCCCACCTCTTAGAGAGGTGATGAGGAAACTCAGTGGCCTGGGCACCCCCACTAGGTCATAGTCTCACACTGAGGGGGGGGAAGTCAAGAAGTTAAAAGTTATATTTTTAAGTTGACTTAAGAAAGGAAAAGGATAAAGGAGTAAAATATAACTCAACAGAAGAATAGAAGATTAACCCTGGGAGTTAACCTAACTCAATAAAGAATTAGAAGGAAAAGTATAAGTAAGAGGCTGGGGTGCACTTATTATTCATTATGGTTTTGGATTAGCATTTTCTATTGCTCTTGAGCATTCAGTTTGGGGGTTTTGTTGTACAAACCCTTGTGAGCAACTCAGTGGTGAAATATCCACTCACCTTGTTCCACAGCTTGGTCCTGGGGATGAAAGACTCCTCCACACCATTCTAGTTTTAGGGCCAACTTATCGAGGGAGGTTCGATCCAGCTTATCTTGAGGGCCTGGGGACATTCCGACAGTTGGGGTTTGTTTGCAGGGGCAGGACCATCAGTTTGAGGGATTTTCTGGAGGGTTATCATCATTCTACATTTGTCTGCAGATTGGGACGTCGTGGAGCCATAGGGGACGTCCTTTGATTCAGTAAAACTCAGATCTAGGGAGATCTGCTTGAGATCTGAGCCCGAAACTTCTCCCACGGGATTCTCATAGCCCGATCTATATTCTTGGAGAGTTTCAGAGCATTTGGAGGCCTCCTTCATCAGGGCCAAACCAGCTA
>ML780426.1:374334-401318 GCA_009831015.1 Picea engelmannii | reverse complement strand
ATAGGGGACGTCCTGTGATTCAGTAAAACTCAGATCTAGGGAGATCTGCTTGAGATCTGAGCTCGAAAATTCTCCCACGGGATTCTCATAGCCCGATCTATATTCTTGGAGAGTTTCAGAGCATTTGGAGGCCTCCTTCATCAAGGCCAAACCAGCTAGGGTTTCAGTCATCCAGTGGGGCACACCATTCAGTGGAGAATTAAGATCTACAGGGTTTGAGAGTGGATTTGGGAATTTGGACATCTGGGTTTTCCTTACAGTTGCTCGATCTATCATTTGGCATATTTCTCAAGATGATTGGACACTTTTGGTAGCAAGGCAGAATTATTCAGGGCTTCAGCATTCTAGCAAGACGTGGCACTTTCCAGCTTGGAGGTTGAGCATTAGTACGGCTCAGATCTGCTTGATTTAGTCTTCATTGTATATCCAGCCTTTGGAGGCTTGTTTTGTATTGTCGGGAGCATTTTGTAGAATCTCGTATCTATTGCTTGTACGACGATCTGAGGTTTATGCCAGATCAGCCATCTATTGTATTGATCTTACATTGCTCATAATAAAAAGGTCAGATCTCTGCTTGTGCTTCTACATCTTGAATATATTGTGATCTCCATGTGTTGATGAATCTTGTATGCACTTAATAACTCAATAAATTAGTAGTAGTTAGTGATTCCAAGAAAGAATTTGGCTTGGGGTCATTACAGCTCTGCAAGAAAATGGTTTTGGCATCAATAGACCGACACCCCGTAGACAAAAGAATAGACTTCAAAGGACTAGATTTGGAGCATAATAACAAGAAAAACTTCCACAACGCACGGGCGACACATCTAGATGCACACAGGAAGAAGAACAAGACTAGTTCTGCTCCAGGGAGAGTGTGTCTGCCAAACAAAACAACAGAAGAAGCATAAATAAGTTCAAATCTACTCTAGAGGGAGAGCGACCACCACTAGGAAGAAACTCCCACTATTCATCGAGCCCGTGGGGAGAAGGAAAGGGGGATGTTGCATCAGGAGGTGGGGAGAAGCAAAGGGGGACACGACAATAGGATGATGAAGAGTGAGGCGCCTACGACCAAGGATATGGCTAGGAAAACCCTAGCCGCAACGCCCCTTTTTTCACCACTATTCAATTTTTCAAACTTATCTTCTCACATAATTAATTAATGGATGACTGACCAACCAATGGAAATAATTTATTTGGGAATTCTATTGACTAGGGAGGGAAAGGGGAAGCGATGGGCCTAAAGTAAATTAAAGAAAATTATTTGACATTTATGTTAAAAATTAATTCAACCAATGGTATAAACGTTTGTTGAAAGTTAGAAGTTTTGTTGCAATAAATTTAGAAGTTTTGTTGTAATTTGGAAAAAAATTTAGAAGAATTGTTGAAATTGCATATTGTAAATATAATAGGGGTTTATCAAAAATCCATTTATGCATTCAAAATTGTAATGTAAACAATGTAAAATTACAATTTCACCAACACTATCATAACCAAATTTAATTGTAATGTAAACAATGTAAATTTGCAATTTCATCAACAATATCAAAACCAAATTTAAGTGATAATTAAAAGGAATCCCACAGAATAAACTGCTTAAACTTTTCCATCTAAATCTAAACATTGAAGTTGATTTCGATTAATTTTATAAACTTTGTTGAATTATTTAACACTACCTCTGCTTCACTGTGGCTCATTCTGTTGTTGTTGATAGATCGTAATCAAAGTTATGCGGGCCCGATCCAACTAACTTCTTCGCCGATCTTAACTACCTTGTGCCACATGGTAGGACACACGAAGCCGATGCGTGGACCAATCAAGAGGGTGACATATTTCACGTTCTAACTGCATTTCTATCTTACAAAGTTTCTTAACTTAGTGACACGTGGCACACATCCCATGTGTCCACGTCATCCCTAGTGAATTCAGCAGGCCACGTCACTTCCGGACTTCGGGCTTCGGGAGATTTCACCTTAGCACACCCCATTTCTCCTGAATGCCAAATTACTAGACAAGTCGATCTTCTGACACACGTCTCTTGTGACGAACGGTCCGGACTAACTTTGGACTTTGGGACTTTGGGAGTTTGCGCATCAACACACTCCATTTCTCCTGAACTTCGAACTCTCGAACAAGTCGATATTCTGAAACGTGTCTTCTGTTTGGATCGATGGACAGGAAATGCATGAAGTTCGCTCTGTCTTCTCTACATGTGACCGAGAGTTGTGACCTCGACTTAACCTTTGGGTTCTTATCTCACTTTTCAAGATCGATAGTCATGTTTTAATGGATCGTGAAGATCAAGGGTCTGGAGTGATTGTGGAACTCAACTTTCTCACACTTTAATTTCTCTTGCGATTTTTGCAATGGTTCCCCATCGTTGATATCCCTTCAATGATATATGATGGTCATGACTTAGTCTTCACTTGATCTGATGAATTATCTTGCTCTCACCCATATCTAACGGTCCAACACCACGAATGTTGTGATTTCTTTCCCTATGGTGATTTCTTAAACTATTTACACCTCCTGTGTTTCCGAACACAGTCCAAGTATTATTTCAATGCCCTTCTGGCACTTTGTAACTTCCATTTACTAATACACGGCCCATCCAGGTTCAGTTTTGAAACCTTGGCTTTGAACTTGAATTTTGTCCATTTCGACAACAATTCCTTTCCGAAAAATTTTCTTCAACTTCCACTTACATGGCCCATCCAGACTCAGTGTTGAAACCATGACTCTGATAACATTTTGTATTGTCCCCAACCACCAACAAGATGGGAAACACTATTTCTTGGGCATTTCACTTAGCTCTGATACCATTTAATCACGTTCCCGGTCATCATACCCCTGTCGGGAAACACAACCAATGACTGTATCTTTTCTTTTTTGCTTTGATACCATTTAGATACCAATTTGTAGAATACCCAACCATAACCTGTTGGGCTATTCCACATAGATAGTCTTGCAGAAACATCATACACATCCATGCCACCTAGGCCAGGACATGCTACCTCATAAAAATGACAATTATCATGTGCATATATATAAACATAAACAGACAACATGTTATGCTAATACACAGATTAATGTGCAAATAACAATAAGCCTACACATACAACATATACAGACATTACTCATCAATTATAACACATGTACACATACACAACATGTAAATGAACATAAAAATGGTACTTATCTTTTAATAGAATACCACCAACTATGTGCATACCTTCCGTGAACCTCCCAGCCATAGACCGCGCTACTCATCACTCTCAACAGTGGGTCACCCTCGAGCTGGGACTAAACTACACCCAGGTAAAGGGATTCCTAGGCTCGAGTGAGGCTACGGGAACTACATAGTACAACAAGAATGATTTCCTCCAAGGATTCACTTACGCCCAAAACTCACAGACTCTCATTCCCCACATTCCTGTCCCACCCCAAGAGTGTACACCATCACTTTCCAACAATCCAGCGGCTGTTACACCTCCCTTTCCTTGAGCTTCAACAACAAGTCGAATAAGGAATTCTCAAAGCTCTGTAGATGCTACTGGACTCCCTCCAAGAGAACTCACTTCCCCAAGAAAAATCTCTCACCTGAAGAGAGTTACTCACAGGTATAACAACCTTCTTCTTCAATCACAACAAACTCTCTCTCACCTGGAGAGAGTAGCACACAGGTCTGACAACCTGCTTCTTCAAACCAACTCTTAAGGAAATACAACAGCAACATTTGGCTAACGCACAGGTGATTGTAACAACCGAAAACAGGCAAGTACATAGAATATGGCAACAAGCCATGCTCAACCAAGGAATTGCGTTGGCAACAATAGCCAACCGCTAAGACATAACATGGGATCAGAAAAATACATATGCGCCCAACTTCACATGAACTACATAGGATATCTCAATGACTGCAGGTTTTAGAGGTGCGTGCTTGTTCAAAGGTTGATAATGGAGGTCATGTCTCAGTGCGTGATTGTGTGAGTGCCTGGGAAGAATGGTCAGAAGCTCCCAAAACAGTAATAATTCCCAGTTATAATTGCATGTTCCTGAGCTGACACATGTCGCTCATGAAATGTGTTCCTCTCCACTTGGAGTTCGTTCCTCTCCCCAAAGGAACTTAGGGTAATTGGATTTATTTCCCAAACATTAGTCTTTTAAGGAATTAATAATTTAATATTATTCCCTTAGAGGTAAGCCCTCTAGCTTAACCCCTTTTCCTATCCTCTTAGCCCCTTCCCTTTCCCTACCTAGTGGAGATTAGTCCCCCATTCTCTTTTATCATGGTTAGTCTACACATAGTGATGTATTTATATTAACTATATGAGTATTTACACATATACAATAATATCCTCACTAGACTTTGCATCTAGGCTCTTTGGCCTAATCATCACATAAGCCTCCTAGCTTATTATAACTTAGCTCACCAGCCTATCAAACATGTTTACAATTCATAATTACAACTGGGGCTCTGGTTGGGGATATTAAAATAATGTCATGGATACATTCTCATTGAAACCTAAATAATGGAAATGATATGTGGATGACACCAGCATAATATGGTCACACAGAAGGGAGAAATCAAAATATTTCTTGAACGATCCCAATAGCCAGTTGGACTACATAAATTTTACAATGGATATTGAGGAACACTAATTCCTTCAATTCCTATATTTCCCGGTGACGAAGAAAGAAGATAGATATCTTATACACCAATTAAATAAAAAAAAACTCACACGGATCTAGATACTTGCATGCTCACTCACACCATCATCTTGCCCAAATATTTGGTGTCCTAAACAATATTTCTGCCCATGTGCTTAGCATATATGACAATGATCACCTAGGAAATGAACTTGAACCTCCTACAAATCTTTTTAGAGTGAATGACTACAAGGATACTTTGATACAAAAAAAATTCAGAAATGTGCATAAATGACCTCGCAATAGAAAAATAGACGAAAATAGAACATCAAAGGTTACTATTATATCTATAAAAGGTGTTATTAATGAAATTGTGAGGCTTCTCAAAAGAAAGAAGATGAGCATTGTTTTCTCCCCCCAAAACATGATTGTTAAAATGCTTGATTGAGAAAAAGATTCTCCAAACATAAAAAAGGGTAATGGTTTCTACTTAATCCCTTGCTCTCCTAGAAGATAATATATCGAGGAGACATTAGGTCAGGGAATACTAGGATAAAGGAGAACCAAACAATGATTATGTGGAATCATATAAAAAAAGTCTTCTTTATTTGAGTGCTCAAATATGACAAAACATGATATATCTATTTTGAGAAAATGAATGTAACTTCTTCAATCGATCACTATAATAAAAGAGAAATAAGAGAGGTAGTGGAAATTGAAAAGCATGACAATAAGTTAAATAGAGAAAATGGGTTAAAAGTTAGTGACACCTTGAAACCAATAAGCTAGGATAGAATTAATTTTGTTTTTGCGATCTCTCTTTATATTGTATCACTATAATGCAAATCAAAGAAGAATTAGAGTCGACATTGCTTGTACATGTTTTTTGTAATGAAAGACATGTATTTATTGTTTTAAAAGTACCTTTGCTTTCTTCTAGCTCCCGATGATGAAATCCACTTTAGGATTTTGAAATGTCGAGTTTGTTATAAACCCTGCCCATGAAAATTCCTCTACTTAGCTTACTCCATTATATATTGCGATACAACAAGATTTTATGACCTTCCAACAAGATCCCATGTATATATTATTATTATTAATGATAATAAGACAAAATTCAATATTATACACTTGCATCCCCCTTAATATTGACTTAGGGGTAAGGAAGGGACATTATGATAACCCCCCCTTAATGACAACTTTCTTAATCACTCTCAATAAACAATGCGGGTAAATAATAAGAATGCCCACATGTAGGGTCAACTTATGAGCCCCACTAATATCCATGATATGTCTATTTTATTCCTACCCAAAATCGAAAAAACATTTGTTTCTTAGATAAGTGGTAGTGTTATAGTATTTTGAATCTCATTTTGTAATACTATGGCCCTTAAAGGGTAGTATTGTGTTGCAGTAAGAAACTAAGTGTCAAAGAAGATTTTGTTAATTTCATTAGAGAGGTCTATGGTGGTTTTGAACACCATTACAAAGATTATAGATATGAGATAGGAAAGCTTGCTAATTTTCTACATTAATTTTCCATCTAAAGTGGTTTTAATATATTGAAAATGTAGTGTATGGTTTTGTTAATCTTTTATGTAGTTTAATGCACCATGATAAAAACAAGAAGAAAGATTGGTTGTTCTCATTTGTTTATATTTATAATCAAGAACAAGATAGAAGGGGGTGCAAATAATGGCTATTAATGATCCATGATCTCTCTAGCTCTCCCATTGCAGTTGCATCCACGACCTTCACTTGGTTCTGATTAGGTAAGCCTCTCTAATCTCAATGATTGGCTCATTATTATACCCAACCAAAAGGGGAAGACACTTAGAGACCATGTGATTACTTGGAAGGTTGGGGAGAATGAGTGAGTGGTGGTGGATTAAGGTGTAAATTTAAGCTTAGGGTATATGGTGGTGTTCAACTCGAATGGGAAATGGATTTTTGCTAGAAGAAATTGTTTTCAATGCTTAGTGCTCATGAGGGTTCAAACTTGTTTTCAATGCTTAGTGTTCATGAGGGTTCAAACTTATTAGCTTAGGGAAAGTAAGAATCTATTTATGGCTGAATTATTTTACATTGTTGTTTTCCCATCACTATATTGATCATATTGAAAAAACATTCATGCACATATTTTTTGAACTTTAAAAGTTCCCATGAATATTATGTTGCCAATTAATCCATAGATGATTGTTAACACACTATTTTTTGACATGATTCTTTTAATTCACATGTACCTAATACTTTTTCTCTTGCAAATGTGGGTGAAGGTTTCTCTGTTGCATTTCATTGTTGATAGTGGAAGCCAAAAGAACCTAATATAAAATAGTTCATCAAGCAGTTGGATTTGATGACAAGACCACATACATATCCATACGACATTGGGTAACTCAATCAAAGATGGGATCTTTGTGTTAGCCAATAGTGCCACCCTCCCTATGGAATCATGTCCTTCAAGGATGAGGTATTGTGTGATGTTTCCCAACATGAAGTTTGTGATGTTATTTTAGGCCAACCATATATGTGGAAACACCATGCTATATATAATTATATACCTCATAGTGTCATTGTTTTTTTGGGAAGACAATTGTACAAGATACTATAGGTAGATCCACCTATAAAAATTTATTTGGTCTCAACTAAGTAGTGCAGGAAGGTCATCTCCTAGATTTGGAAAAATTTCCTCTTCATGGTTCTCTCTCAAAGTGAAAATAAGGTTACAACCACATCCATGGCCTTCACACATAGATTCTCTATGCAGTGAAAGCAAGTGGACAAATTCGTGGAAGAATATTGAGACATCTTCACCTAACCTGCCGGGGTGCCTCTGCACTGTCAAGTCAAGCATTAAATCGATTTGATATCTGGCATGACTTTACCTAATGGACCAATATATCGACGCTCTCTCCTAGGAAATGTGGAAATCAACTTCCAGATTCAAGCACCACTCCAAAAAAGGCACATTTGACCAATCTCCTCACCCTGCGTAAGCCCAATTATGCTTGTGGAGAAGAAATATGGGACCTGGAGAATCTGTAATGATTACAGAGATATAAACAAAATCACATTCAGGCATTAGTACCCAATTCCCCAAATTGACGAAATTCTCAACCAACTCAAGGGAGCCAAGTACTCTAGTAAGATTGATCTTAATTTTGAATACCACTAGGTCCCAATAGAATTGATTGATGTATGGAATATTTCTTTAAAGTTTAAATAAGGTCTTTTCAAGTGGTTGGTTATGCCCTTTGGCTTGACGAATGCCCTAAAAAATTTCATGAGGTTGATGGACGACATGTTACAACCTTTCACCAATTCCTTTTTGTTTGTATATATGGATGACATCTTCATATTCAATCAGAGTTGGGAAGAACACTTGCAGCACATTCATAAGTTACTCCACACTCTGTGACAACACAAGCTATAAGCTAACTTAGAGAAATTCTCATTCAGCATGAACATGGTCCAATACCTCAGATACATTGTATATGAGCATGGTGTGCATGTGGATCCATCCAAGATCCAATTCATTCATGAATAGACATCCTCAACAACACTAACCGATATTTGGATCTTCTTAGGCCTTGTCGACTTCTATCATAGATTCATGTTGGTGTTTTCTCATATTGCATGGTCCCTGAACAAAGTGACCAAGGGTGGATGCAAAGCCAAATTTTTGTGGGATATATCACAACAAGAAGAATTTCATAATATAAAAATCGTTTATGCTCAACCTCGGTGCTCGTATTACCCAATATACAACATCCTTTTGAGATTGAGATAGATGCTTCAAACTACATTGTTGGTGTTTTTCTCACTCACCACGGTCATCTAGTGGCCTATCATAGTGAGAAACTCTCAAATGTCATCCATAAGTACCCAACATATGACAAAGAGATGTATTATATTGTACAATCCTGCCTCCAATGGAAGCATTAGATTCTAAGGAATGCGATAGTCATCCATATGAATTATAAGCATCTACGGTTCATGCAAACACAAAGTAAATCACATAATGATTTTCATAAAAAGTGGACCAGACACTTGTAGTAGTTTCACATCAACATTAAATATAAGCAAGGGATCACCAACCACATTGTTGACTACCTCAGTCAACCTCTTGTTGCATCTCTAACCACGGTGCTCGATTCTTGTAGACATGAGACCTTCGGTTGGTCCCAACTCTATGATAATTATCTTGACTTTCCTCGACCTACCATATGTTGGGAACATGAATGGCCATTTCTGACTTTCATCTGCAGGATGGAATGTTATTCCATATGGGTCATCTCTTTGTCTCTTCAAGAAAGGATGTGAAGTTGGTTTGGAAATCCCACTACAGTCGAGTGAAATGACACTTTGGTGTGGATAAGACAGTGAAAGTACTATAGAATTATTTCTATTGGTTGAAGCTTCAACATGATGTTAGTAAGTATATCAGAACTTGCATTGCTTGCTCCATCACAAAGCCATCCATTAAGAAACAAGGATTGTACAACCCTCTGTATACTCTCGACGGGACCTAGGAATCCGTATTTATGGACTACATGTTAGGTCTCTCCTCAACCAAGCATGGAAATGACTATATATTCCTAGATTTTGATTAATTCTCTAAGATGTCCATTCTGACAACCTGCAAGAAGAGTATCACAGTCGAGGCCATTGCCAAGATCTTCTTTGAGCATGTGTGGGTACACTTTGGACTACCAAATACCATCATTTCAGATCGAGACAATAGGTTCTTGAGTACATTTTAGTTGATCCTCTTGTCACTACTAGACATCAAGCTCACCAAATACACTGCCTTCCACCCTGAAATAGATGGAAAGATAGAGGTCATAAATAGGATGATCATGATTTCACATGTACAAATCCAATCATCCATCCACATGGGATGAGATCCTTCCCTATGTTCAACATAGCTATAATAGATCCCTCCATATATCGACTGACCAAAACATTTTTTAGATGGTCCTAGGATTTCAGCCATTGGGACCCATTGATGCAGCACTTCCCCTTACGTACATATAGGAAAAATATTCCCATTCTCAATCCGAGGTCGACAAAGCCACCAAATTCATTGAATGGATTTATGACATACACCAACAGGTCCATGATATTTTACCGAAATCCAATCCTAAGTACAAGTAGAGCCATGATCAACACCGGGTTCCACACACGTTTCAGGTGGGATACAAGTTTTGGTTGCATTTTCATAAAGACCACCTTACAGAAACCCATTAGAATCTACGTCCACTTCGATATGGACCTTAAATCATCACCAAGGCTATGGGAAACATTGATTTTGAGTTAAGTATTCCCCCCCTTCTTTGGCTTGCAACCAATATTCAATGTGGACCTCCTTCAACCATATTTTTCACCACTATTGAACACATCGGAGGTGGAAGAGTAGCTGACACCCACAAATCTCAACCTTGACTACATGGAATAGAAAACCATTGATCGGATAATGGAAACACCAATTAAGGGAACTAACCAATACAAGATCCAACTCTATTAGGTTGTCAAATCATGAAAGCTACTGCACTAAGGGAAGTGGCTCACCAAGCGTCAAGTTCAATAGAAATTTCCCCATTTATGGAGGTACTTAACGTAATGGAGATCATTTTTTCCTAAGAGGGGAGGACTGGTCTAGGTGGACATCGGTGGCCACTAACCTATTCCACTCGGTCAAAACACATTTTCCATATTGGCAGTTTTCTACGGGATTTTTATGGTCTTGAATTTCCAGGTCCATTTGGAGGCCCTAAACAACATTTTTTCGGTGTGACAATGCCCAGTAAATAGCCAAAGGAATGTACTAGACCATTCATAATGTGCAGTTCTTGGCTAAACCTTTTCGATGGGCTACTGAGTGCCCAAAATGGAGATCATATGCAAATGTTACGTCCACGGGAAGTTAACATATCAACTGACTACATTAGGGCCCACAAACCTTTTATAATTTCATCTTCTGGGGTTAGGGTTTTGGATTTTTAGGGTTTTCCCATTGATGCTTTATGTTAAAATTCCTTTTAGCCTCATTGTAATCACTTCTTGCGAATGCATGTACTTGTCACATCTCTTCTCATATATAAGTTGGCACCATTCTAGCGAGTTCATTTCACTTTGCATTTTTACATTTCCTACATATTTCATTCATTAATAAAAATCAAGTGTTACTGTATCTTTTTGTTTCTGTCATATTTTTTTGTTTCTTTTTGTTCCCTCATAAATCTGGATAAAAAATGCTAAACAAATATTGAATCCTGTGAAAATTGGAAAGCACCTCAATTTCCACTAAATTCTTTATGTGAGGTACTAGATGTCCAAAACCATTACTAAACATGTTGAAATGGTGTTTGCACTTGTGACAATTTAAGCTATATTTCATTTTATAGGGATGATTATATAATTCTTGAGGATATGCTTCCATATAGAAATATATCAATAAGAAATTATTCCATGAGTGATAATACCATATTTGAGCAAACTTATGGCATTCCAATGGGGTATCCTTTGTCACCTACCATGGAAAATATTTTTATGGAAAATTTCGAAAATAATTTCATGGATACATTCTCATTGAAACCTAAATAATGGAAATGATATGTGGATGACACCAACATAATATGGCCACACAGAAGGGAGAAATCAAAATATTTCTTGAATGATCCCAATAGCCAGTTGGACTACATAAATTTTACAATGGAGATTGAGCAACACTAATTCCTTCAATTCCTATATTTCTCAGTGACGAAGAAAGAATATAGATCTCTTAAACACCAAGTAAATCGAAAAAGGATCACACGGATCTAGATACATGCATTCTCACTCACACCATCATCTTGCCCAAAAAATTGGTGTTCTAAACAATCTTTCTACCCATGTGCTTAGCATCTCTGAGAATGATCACCTAGGAAATGAACTTGAACCTCCTACAAAGGTTTTTAGGTGAATGACTACAAGGATACTTTGATACAAAAAAAAATTAGGAGAGTGCAGAAAGGACCTCACAATAGAAAAATAGATGAAAATATAACATCGATGGTTACTATTATAAGTATAGAAGGTGTTACTAATTAAATTGTGAGGCTTCTCAAAAGAAAGAATATCAACATTGCTTTCTCCCCCCAAAACATGATTGTTAAAATGCTTGATTGGGCAAAAGATTCTCCAAACATAAAAAAGGGTAATGGTTTCTACTTAATCCCTTGCTCTCCTATAAGATAATATATCGAGGAGACATTAGGTCAAGGAATACTAGGATAAAGGATCGCCAAACAATGATTATGTGGAATCATATAAAAAAGTCTTCTTTAGTTGAGTGCTCAAATATGACAGAACACCAGATCTATTTTGAGAAAATGAATGTAATTTCTTCAATCGATCACTATAATAAAAGAAAAATAAGAGAGGTAGTGGAAATTGAAAAGCATGACAAAAGTTAAATAGAGAAAATGGGTTAAAAATCAGTGACACCTTGAAACCAATAAGCTAGGATAGAATTAATTTTGTTTTTGCGATCTCTCTTTATATTGTATCCCTTTAATGCAAATCAAATTAGAATTAGAGCCGACCTTGCTTGTACATGTTTTTTTGTAATGAAAGACATGTATTTATTGTTTTAAAAGTACCTTTGCTTTCTTCTAGATCCTAATGATGAACTCCACTTTAGAAGTTTGATATGTCGATTTTGTTATAAACACTGTGCAGGAAAATTGCTCTACTTAGCTAATCCCAATATATATTGCGATACAAGAAGAGTTTATGACCTTCCAACAAGATCCCATGTATATATTATTAATGATAATAAGACCAAATTCAATATTATAGACTCACATCCCCCTTAATATTGACTTAGGGGTAAGGAAGGGACATTATGATAACCCCCCTTAATGACAAATTTCTTGATCACTCTCAATAAACAATGCGGATAAATAATAAGAATTCCCACATGTAGGGTCAACTTATGAGCCCAACTAATATCCATGATATGTCTATTTTATTCCAGTCCCAAATTGAAAGAACATTTGTTTCTTAGATAAGTGGTAGTGTTATAGTATTTTAAATCTCATTTTGTAATGCTATGGCCCTTAAAGGGTAGCATTGCCTTGTAGCAAGAAACTAAGTGTCAAAGAAAATTTTGGTGATTTCATTAAAGGGGTTTATGGTGGTTTTGAACACCATTAGACACATTATAGATATGAGATAGGAAATCTTGCTAATTTTCTACATTAGTTTTCGATCTAAAGTGGTTTTAATATATTGAAAATGTAGTGTATGATTTTTGTAATCTTTTATGTAGTTTAATGAACCATGATAAAAACAAGAAGAAATGTTGGTTGTTCTCATTTGTTGATTTTTAGAATCAAGAACAAGATAGAAGGGGGTCCAGATAGTAATGATTCATGATCTCTCTAGCTCTCCCATTGCAGTTGCATCCATGGCCTTCACTTGGTTCTGATTTGGTAAACCTCTCTAATCTCAATGCTTGACTCATTATTATACCCAAGAGAAAGACAATTAGAGACCATGGGATTAATTGGAAAGTTGGGGAGAATGAGTGAGTGGTGGAGGATTAGGGTGTAAATTTAAGCTTATGGTATATGGTGGTGTTCAACTCGAATGGAAAATGGATTTTTGATAAGAGAATTTGTTTTCAATGCTTAGTGCTCATAAATGTTCAAACTTATTAACTTAGGAAAAATAAAGAATCTATTTATGGTTGAATTATTTTACATTGTTATTTTCCCATCGTTATGTTAAGAATATTGAAAAGATTTTCATGCACATATTTTTTAAAACATATTTTTTTAACTTCAAAAGTTCCCATGAACATTATGTTGCCAAGGTTAACACGTTATTTTGTGACATGATTCTTTTAATTCACATGTACTAATACTTTTTGCAACTAAATGTATATTTGTTCAATTTAGTTGTTGACCATTTTGTTATAACCATGTTCATATTATTGCACAATTATTTTGTTATAACCACGTTCATATCATTGCACAATTGTTTGCAAGTATGCTTTTTCAATTCTATAATAATTGTTAAAATAATTGTTCATATTATTGCACAATTATTTTGTTATAACCACGTTCATATCATTGGACAATTGTTTGCAAGTATGCTTTTTCAATTCTATAATAATTCTTAAAATATTTGTTAATTGCATTTAGCAAAGAATATATAGCTATTACATGCTTTTACTACTTACCAAGGATTATTCACATGCATTATTTATTATTTAATACACTTAGCACTCCTATTGTACATTACCTAAATTTTTTATTCTAGACACTCCAATAATTATCCCTCTCTTGCATACTATTCTTCTTCTCCAATAATTATCCCTTCGCGTACTGTTCTTCTTATCTTCCATTTTGTCACTTCCATTTGTCACTATGTATAGCTTACTATTCTTCTTATCTTCCATTTTGTCACTTCCATTAGTCACTATGTATAGCTAAGAGAAAAAGGAAAGAACTCTGCCGCATAACCTGAATGTCTAAGAGCCCTTTTCCTCCTACTTTATTTCTAAAGTATCTTCCTTACTTTTTAAAGAATTAAAAATGAATTGGGATTTATAATTAAAAAAGTTAAGTCTATGAGAATCCTTCTCCTTATCTTCATACCTTATTTTTAAATTCACTTACACAAAGTTCTAAAAAGTTAAAACTGATTTTTTTTTTGGTATTGGGCATCATTCCACAACCTTTAATTACGCCGAAAGGTGTACACCTATTGACAATGGGCACAATTAATGATCTTTTAACCTTATTTAACCTTAAACCCTAATCTGATGGCTATGCATTGAAGATGCTGGCATATTCTTGGTCATCCTCCAAAATCAATGGATCAGATTTATTGTTCATAACTTTCTTGCATTTATCAAGACATCCGTTAACATGTTTACTTTTTAACATTTACCTAATCACATTAAAAAATTACTGTAAGGATATGTAATTGCCACATTCCATTTATTAACCTAATGCAACCAAACTTTTCATATTACCACAGACGAATTACTACAAAAGTTTTATATTGAAAACACCCGTTCTCAATATATTGGGGACACGTTGTCAACCGCTACCTTTCGGCGTTCTCAACCGCGAGTTAGCAGCTGTGCTAGTATATTATATCATTTAGAAGTTAAAACTGTTTTTTTTGGTATTGGGCATCATTTCACAACCTTTAATATATTATCATGATATAATGACAGGACCTCTGTACCATCCTTTGCGAGAAAATACAATAATCGGACTTGCGTACCATCCTTTGCGAGAAAATACAATAATCGGACTTGCTATCATATCCTTTCAGAAAATATTATATTTCAACTTACTCACTACAATGAAAGATACCTTCACCTAAAAAACATGGGTTAGATACCCGAAGAGCTGACACAGAGAAATACTACAATGCAATATACCTTTACCTAAACAGGGGTTAGAAACCCGAAGCGTGGACACACTGCAAGAGATGACTATTTATATCGATACCCTGAAAGAGAAACAAACTTCGAAGATTTAATCTGTTAATCCGTCGACATATGCAACGCCGGTTGACTGCAACCATGAATCCCCTTGTATGAATTCTCCTACAGTAAACTGGCTCGCCTCTTCAGAACTGCTGATTACCCGATACCCAGGCCATTTCACGCGGTTTCCAGTTGCGGAGCCTGGCCCTGTATTCATATATTCTCCATAATACAAAGTTTTCAATGCAAAATCTCCATCCCATTCGAGCCAGCCTGCCGGATCAATAACGTCGCCTAGAACGGACTGCATGAAAACTGTCCGGGAGTACGCCATCCACGGCCTTCCCAGATAAGTTGGGAACGAGCTTTTTACCGGAACAAGGTCGGCATCGGCAGCGATAGTGCATCTATGAATCGAGGTTCCTGTGTTCTGGTTGGGATCAGATCTGCCCTGTGCAGTAATTGCATTTTTCTGACTTGCACCGGGTTTCCTCGGTACCAGAGTGCAGCTCTGAAACACTACAGCGCCATTCCCGAATATGAAGTCTACGGTGCCCAAAATCTTACACTCCCTGTAGAATTGGCGAAGAGAATGCGCGTACAGTGTGTCTTGGTACCCTGCAATCTTGCAGCGATATAACACTGATTGGTCTGATCCTACACGGAGCGCCACCGCTTGATGCTTTTGTGGGCCTGCGGTGTTGACGAACGCCATGTCTTGAGCCATAAATCCCTTCCCTACAGCAGCTGCGTTCAAACATTTTAAGGGGGTCAGGTTTGGAAGAAGCAACACGATAAAAAAAATTAAGCAAAAATGAATTTGTGAAGTAAATAGAAGTGGGTTGGCGACCGTTTACCAAACGTAGCGGAATTGAAAGTGGTGGAATTGTCTACGACATTTCTGCTCCCTGTAACGATTGTAGCTTCCATGCCGTCTCCAATTAGCATGATATTCTGTTTGCTAACTTGCACATTTTCCTTGTACGTTCCCTTTCTCACCTTGATCACGTACCTCTTAGAGCTTTTCGCCGGGGCCGCATCTATGGCTTCGGTAATCGTTTTGAAATTACCGGAGCCATCCTGAGCCACGATCACATCCGCCGCTACGTCGTTTGGAGAGACCCGTAGGAGTCTCCGATCTCCGGCAGATAGCCATGAAGGAAAACCATCCTTGTTGGAATCGGATGGGAGGCGTAGCTTGGGAGAAGTATCGCCGTGCTTCGACTCATAAGTAGACTTTGCTATAGCCAGAGAATTGCTGACGAGCTTTCTCAGGTTTTCCACACTGCTTCGAACCAGAGCTCTTGCAATGCTCTTTGGGTATTCTGAAATTCCCTCCAAACAGGTGTCCTGGTTCGTGATTGCGGCACTGAGCCAGGTCTGCATATCGCTGGCCTGTTCACTCGTAAATGTTTTTAGATCGTGGCGCTTTAAAAGAGAGATAGAGCTATCAAGTTGTTCCCTGGTAACATCCATGAGCTCTATGCAATCTTGAAAAGCGGAGGCTTTCTTAACGAATCTCAAAACAAGGGCGAAAGCCTTGTTTGCCTCATCCATGGCCACCATTAAAGCAAGGTGAATGAGCTTTTTGGGTTGTGAAGGGGAAGATCCTAGATTGGGCGAGAGACTGGAATAGCAGAGCTCTGGATAGAGAGTTTTGTTACAAACTGCTTCTACACTCTCCACTGGGTCTTGCAATTCAATAGCGGATACATCTTCAGCCTGAATCAAGGGAAGCCACACGAGGTAGCAGATTATGATCCCTACGAGAACCAGTAAAGCGGCAGGCACTGCACTGACTCTTTTCCTACTCTTCGTCTCTCCTTCCATCGCGTTGAAAGGGACTCAAGCTACACAGAGAGGTTGTAATCCCCACTCGATGTGTCGGCTTCTTATAATGGGTTTCTAGAGGTTCATTTCTGAATTGCATTCACACTGACATGGAGTCTGGTGTGCGCACTACAAATTGATGGATTTAAATTATTCCGATCCAATCTATATTTTATAGAATTTTTATGAGGGCATAATAGAATATCTTTCATCGTGCTCTGGCTTCTGACTTCTGACTCACAAAAGGCCAAAAGCAACCATCCCAAGCATTCATTGCATTTATTTAGCATGTGTTGTACCAGAGCTTTTTGACCAATGGAATTTGCACATGGTTTGACACTACTTAAAATAATCGTGTGTGTAAACTATGGAATTTGCACAGGTTTTATGATTGAAAAAGCTAAAAATGTTTGGGAGTTCTCATCCATATGGGTAAACATGCCACTATGACTAGTCTATAACCTCTCACATGTTATCATATAAAACAAATAATGACATATACTAGCTTATTTCCACTTGCATTTTATTATGCAACCAATAATATAGGGTACTCACCCACTTCCATATACTAGCTTACTTTATAAGAAATTGTGTCTATTGCTCACTTTATATCTGATGATAAATGTGTAGACTTCACCTTTAATGAATTTTCAAGGTATTGCGACTTTTTCCACAATTTTTGTCATGTTTTCATAGTGTGCCTTATGAATGTACACCTTTTGAGGATGTGCAACATCACAACGTTTCTCACTTGGTTGCTTGGAAACACCAAGGTTACTTCATCTAGACTATGCCTCTTCACCTAGAGCATATCCATACTCTGTTCTAGGCTACCGGCGAGTCACACTTCTACTCTTGTATACTTATGATGACTTTGGGCTTTACCTATTTTTTGGATGCCCAAATTTCTTTTTGCACATGGAAGTCATATAGTCTATGATTTTTTTAGATTTTTTTTTTTAAAGGTGTTATCAGGTTTTATACATCAATTTTCCATGGGACAACATAAGGTATGTGTAATCCTTATTTATGATGATTTTTATGATGATTTATTTTTAATTGAGTAAGTGCAATCGATTAATTTTTTTTTTTTTGCTTGAAACAAGTAAAAAACGTGATCCATCCCTCCATCCAAACCTCCATCCGACCTTTTTCTAAGAAGTGAACTTCAAGCTCAATTTGTGGGAGGATGAAGTTGAATCAGAAAAAAATGGCACAGGTTTTGTGCCTAATATTCTCAATTAGGTCCCAATGGGTTGTTTCCTAAAATTATGAACGGATTGAGAGCAGTTCATGGCCCTCGATCCAACCCTCCATTCAGCCCTCCATCTGACCCTCCATCCGGCCCTTTTCTAGGCAGTGAACTTCGAGCTCAATTTTTGGGAGGATGAACTTGAATCATAAAAATCCGGCACATGGGTTTTGTGACTAATATTCCCAATTAGGTCCAACATGGGACGTTTCCTGAAATTATGAACGGATTGAGAGAATTTTGTGGCCCTCAATTCGACCCTCCATCTAGCCTTCCATCTGACCCTCGGAGCGCGGTGCAGTTGGCAGTTAGCATATTGGTGGGCTCTCCTTGGAAAATCCAACACATGGGTTTTGTTCGTGCTCAAGCCCTCTAGCTATGCAACTTAACACATTCGAATTTGGGCAGTTGAGCCGACTTCGATTTGGAGCACACAAATCTTTGGAGAAATGTTTTTTGTTGATAAGTTTTAATGAATTTCTGTTTTAGAGAGAGCGCCGACCATTTCAGTGGTCGACCTCTCAACTACATTGTAAACTCTATAAATACTAGAGTCTTTCGGGATGAACAAGACACGATTATATATATACAACCATTATCATGATTTTCTCTGTAAAACTCTGTTTTATGTTAATACGAATGATATGTTGAGTTTGTGACTGCGTCTCACGTTGGAGTAGTGCCATGCCTTTCTAGGGGGGCACCAATGGTCTGTTTAGCTTGTTTATACTATTGTACATTTACATTTTCACATCTAACTTTCATTTATAGGTTGCTTGTTGAAGTTTTACTACTGTGTATATCTCTTTGTAAATTGCAAGTTGCTCCCTCGAGGTTTATTTCTATTACAAAGTATTCACAATTTTCCATTTAATTACTTATATTCAATGATCTAATATCTCTCCATGTAGGTTGTGTCTTCTTAATGTGTATATATATATATATATATATATATATATATATATATATATATATATATATAAGCTATCTAATTGTACAATCTTTCCCTGTTTCATAAACTGTAGATTATTTCAGAGAGTGATTAATTAGGCAGTGCCTTTGACTCTAGATTACTTTATTAAATTATGAATTTTGGTTATCGTATATTGATTTGCATAAATTGCTTATTTTACTTCCAGCATCAGAGTGATAGAATAACCGTTAATTTGTAATTTCTTTTGAATAATTGTGAGTTTTTGAAGATGTGCTTTAAGATATCACTTTTGAAGAATTGTTCACTTAAAATAATAATTTTACTGCTTATAGTTATAGATTGTTTTTAAAGAGTTAGACTAATAAGCCCACTTTTTGTAGTTTACTCTGTACATTTTCAAGTATGTTGTTCAAATAGATTTTAGTTTTCTTGGAGTCTTTAAATTGTATTTTGATCCTTAGGACCAATTATAATTATTTGGAATAATGAGCTCATCATTCATAGTTGTAGATTACTTTGTAAATTTAAAGTAAATCTCTTCATTATTTGAGTTTAATGGCATTAGATTAGATTAGTCTAGACTAGGCTAGATTAGAGCTCTAGACCTGCACATACAGTGTTAGCACCTCAAAGCTTACAAGCCTTGGGTTGCCAATTTAATTTTGAAATAGATAACATATATTTCACTCGACATTTTTGGCGCTGTTTCTGGGGAGGTGCTAAAGGGATTAGAGTGTGGGTAGGTAGGTTTCCTTTATTTACACAACAAGGGGGAGGATAAAATTTAAGACGAGAGGTAAGAACCTGCACATCCATTTTAATAGGTTGCTCCAAAGCCTTGTTGTTCCCTTTCCACAAGATTGTTTACTTTTTCACCATGATAATGTTGTCATTCAAGAAAAGGTAAATTCTCTTCAGCAGTTGGTCGACCAGATGAATACCACCAATCACAGTCTAATGATGCAGTTGAAGCATAAAAAAAGACCAAATCTGAAATCTCCAAGACATGAGAGGGAGGCCTCTAAAGCTAATCTACCCCCTCCTTCACAAGTATAACTATGTTTAGCTACCCATTTCTGTTGCTGAGGGACCTACAAACCCTTAGTCATGGGGAAAATGATGACTCTGTGTTTTTCCTATTTTTCCAATGCCCAAATTCCTTTTTTTACATGGAGGTCATATAATTTATTCTTTTATTAACATTTTTTTGAAGGTGTTATCAGGTTTTATATATCATTTTTCCATGGGACAACATAAGATATGTGTAATCCTTATTTATGATGATATATTTTTAATTGAGTAAGTGAAATCGATTAATATATATATATTTGCTTGAAATAGGTTAAAAACATGATCCAACCCTCCAACCAACCCTTCATCCAGCCCTTTTCCAGGCAGTGAACTTCGAGCTCAATTTGTGAGAGGATGAAGTTGAATCAGAAAAATCTGGCACATGGGTTTTGTGCCTAATATTCCCAATTAGGTCCCATGAGTGTCGTTTCCTGAAGTTATGAACGGATTGACCAGTTCATGGCCCTTGATCCAGGCCTCCATCCAGCCCTCCATTCGACCCTTTTTCAGGCAGTGAACATCGAGCTCAATTTGTGGGAGGATGAAGTTGAATCAAAAAAATCAGGCACATGGGTTTTGTGCCTAATATGCCCAATTAGGTTGAAAGAGAGTCGTTTCCTGAAATTATGAACGGATTGAGAGCAATTTGTGGCCCTCGATCCGACCCTCCATCTAGCCCTCCATTTGACTCTCCATACGACCCTCCATACGGTCCTCGGAGCGCAGTGCAATTGGCGGTTGGCATATTGGTGGGCTCTCCTTGGAAAATTCAACACATGGGTTTTGTTTGTGCTCAAGCCCTCCAGCTATGGAACTCAACACATTCGAATTTGGGTAGTTGAGCCGACTTCTATTTGGAGTGCACAAAGTTGTTGGAGAGATGTTTGTTGATAAGTTTTAATGAAATTATGTTTTAGAGAGAGCATCGACCCTTTCAATGGTCAACCTCTCAGCTACATTGTAAACTCTATAAATACTAGAGTCTTTCGGGACAAACAAGACATGATTTTATATATACAACCATTATCTTGATTTGCTCCGTAAACTTTGTTTTATTTTAATACGAATAATATGTTGAGTTTGTAACTGCATCTCATGTTGGAGTAGTGCCACGATTGTCTCGGGGGCCCACCAGTGGTTTGGGTAGCTTGTTTATACTGTTGTACATTTACAATTTCCCATCTAACTTTCATTTATAGGTTGCTTGTTGAAGTTTTATTACTTTCATTTATAGGTTGCTTGTATATCTATATATAAATTGCAGGTTGCTCCCTAGAGGTGTATTTCTATTACATAGTATTCACATTTGTCAATTTAATTACAACGATATAACCTCTCTCCATGCAAGTTGTGTCTTCTTAATATATATATATATATATATATATATATATATGAGCTATCTAATTGTGCAATCTTTCCATGTTTCATAAACTATAGATTATTTCACAAAGTGATTAATTAGGCAGTTCCTTTAACTATAGATTACTTTATTAAATTATGAATTTTGGTCACCGTATATAGATTTGCATAAATTAATTATTTTACTTCTAGCATCACAATGATAGAATAACAATTAATTTCTAATTTCTTTTGAATAGTTGTGAGTTTTTGAAGATGTGCTTTAAGATATTACTTTTGAAGAATTGTTCACTTAAAATAATAATTTCACTGCTTATAGTTATAGATTGTTTTTAAAGAGTTAGACTAATAAGCTCACTATTTGTAGTTTACTCTATACATTTTCAAGTATGTTGTACAAATAGATTTTAGTTTTTTTGAGTCTTTAAATTATCTTTTAAATAGGATTGTAGATTGGGTATTGATCCTTCGGGCCAATTATAATTACTTAGAATAATGAGCTCACCATTCATAGTTGTATATTACTCTATAAATTTAAAGTAAATCTCTTCATTATTTTAGTTTATTGGTATTAGATTAGATTAGGCTAGATTAGAGCTCTAGACCTGAACATACAGTGTTAGCACCTTGAAGCTTACGAGCCCCGGGTTGTCAATTTAATGTCGAAATAGATAGCATATATTTCACTCGACAACTTAGATATTTGTTAACATCTTTACACTTAGTCATATTTAAGAATGCATCCATGAGAGACCAAGAGAACTGTGGAACAAATGAAAGACAAACACAAATATATCTTCGAAAAAACGAATTGTGTCGAACATTCGGCTAAGTCTTTGCTATTGTGAAACATTTACAACATGAGCATTATCGGGTCAATATACAATGGGGCAAAGTCAAACGACTCGCCTCACCTTACGAAGACACTCATACACAAATCGCCACCAATACCCATCATCACAATCATCGCTGCAGCCACCTGCAATGCACCTTAGACATGCCCCCAACTAAAGACTCAGTGTCTCTTCGTTTCCGTAGACTTCCTTGTTTTCAAATACTTCACTGATTTTGGTTCTACCTCACACATGCCTCCAACAAAATTGTGTTTCCATACTTAGCCAAAATCGTTCCAACAGGAGCTGACCCAACTCTGTCCACCAAATCCTCCTCAAGGCAACACAAGTCCTCCCATGTGGAGTGACTTGGCTCCTTGAGGGATCTCACTCTCTTTGTCTGCCTTAGAACCATAGATCTCTCTTGCTCTCCTTGTCTGCCTTAGAACCACAGATCTCTCTTACTCTCCTTGTCTATCTAAAAATGTCTTCCTTGGTGATTTTTTGAGGGGATATTTGTCCAAAATCGGTTAGATTCCTAAATTTGAGTAATTATTTATGTATAATCCAAGTGTCTCACGGGTTTTTCAGCATGTTGAATCCATTTTTGCATTTAAAAATAGATTTTGAACAACACAAAATAGTAATTAGTGTAAATCTATATCTCCAGATTCAAAAAAAAAAAAATAGTCATTTGTAGAACAACTAAACAACACAACTAATTTATATTCTAGAAACTATTGAAACAAAGGTAACATTTGGTTAATTGGATAAAGATTTAACAATTTTTAAATAATTTATTTTATATTTATTTATTTGTTTAGAATGATTTTTATTTTAAAAAATCTATATTCAATTTTAATTTTTTTATAACTAAACAAATTTAATATTTTTAATATATATATTTTAAATATAAATTTATTATTGTTTTATTTTCTAATTATAAATATTTAATATAATTCGAACGTCAAACTTCAAATTTTAATATTTTTTTTTCATGTTATCATTTATTTTTAATTTAACAAATGAGATTATTTATAATTATGGGAGTTTCTACTAGGAATAAGTGTTGTTCCTCAATCAATAGAGTCTAGTTGCTCGTTTCAATTCAAACAATTTGATTGAACTGATATTTTTAAGATTTTTTTTCAATATTAAATTTAATAGGAGGGAAGCTACTCCAATCATAAACATATCAATGTTGTTGCGATACCTCTCGAGAGATAAAATAATAGTGTTTTTAGCTTGTCCAATAGTGATTCATTATTATTTTTTTTTAAAAGTTGGTTTTTTATTTAATTAAAAAATATATAAATTAAATAATAAATATGGAAAACAAAATTATTAATTATTTAATATTATTATAAATTTATCCAAATTATTAAAAAGATATTAATTTATTTTTTAAACAAAAAAATTCTTAATCATTTTCTATATTTGTAAAAGTTATATACAAATTAAAAACAATAAATTGCATATCTTTTAAAAAGATTAAAATTACCCATATACTAAAAACCGTCAAACATTACATATGAATTAAAAACTAGATTGCAAATCTTTTAAAAAAATAAGGCTATACTAGAAACCTTAAAAAGCTTTAGCATATGTTCAAATTATTAAAGTTAAATAACATTACATATGAATTAAAAACTAGACAAATCTTTTAAAAAAATAAAGCTAGCCATATACTAGAAACCTTTAAAAACTTTAACATGTCTTCAAATTATTAAAGTTAACCATCAACTAATATAATATTAAAAATCTTAAAAAAAAACAAAGTTATTCATATACCAAAAACCTTTAACAGGTGTTATCCATATACTTTAAAAACTTTAACATGTCTTCAAATTATTAAAGTTAACCATCAACTAATATAATATTGAAAATCTTAAAAAAAAAAAAAAAAATTATTCATATACCAAAAACCTTTAACATGTGTTCAAATTATTAGAAACATTAAAAATTAATTGATATTATGTAAGGAATCTAAAAATTATAAAATTTATTTTCGAATAAGATTTATAAGACATTGTGTCTATTGCTCACATTCTATTTGATTATAATTGTGTAGACTTCACCCATTTTTCAATGAATTTTCAAAACCAATGGTATCGTTATTTTTTTCACAAAAAATACTATCACTCTAGTGTGTTACTGTTTTTGTCACGTCCCCACAATGTGCTTTATGAATGTACATTTATTGAGGATGCGCAATATCGCAACGTTTCTCATTTGGTTGCTTGGAAACACCAAGGTTACTTTACCCAGACTATGCCTCTTCACTTAGAGCATATCGATACTCCATTCTAGGCTACTGATGAGTCACACTCCTACTCTAGTGCAACTCTTGTATACTTAAACATTTGTTAACATCTTAACACATAGTCATATTTAAGCATACATCCATGAAAAACCAAGAGAACTATGGAACAAATGAAAGACAAACACAAATATAGCTTGGGAAATACGATGAGTCACACTCCTACTCTAGTGCAACTCTTGTATACTTAAAGATTTGTTAACATCTTAACACATAGTCATATTTAAGCATACATCCATGAAAAACCAAGAAAACTATGGAACAAATGAAAGACAAACACAAATATAGCTTGGGAAATACGAACTGTGCTGAACATCCGGCTAAGTCTTTCTTATTGCGAAACATTTACAACATGAGCATTAACGGGTCAGTTTACAATGGGGCAGAGTCAAACGACTCGTCTCACCTCACCAAGACAAAGCTTGATTCTTGAAAGGGACGATCCACATAGCGGCACAGATTATGATCGCCACAAGCACTAGCGAAGCCATTACAATGGCTCTTTTACTTCTGGTTGTTTCTCCTTCCACCGCTCTGAACGGGATTCAAACACAGATATTGGGGACTGGGTTCTATCCCTAGTGAGTGTGTTGGCCTTTTTTATAGAGAGGATTTTTGGCCGATTATCTTCTAAATCAAATTCACATATTTCTCCGATGTATTCTGTATTTCTACAAGTGGATGATATAAGGTTATCCAATTTTAGTATATAAATTAAAAATTATAAATGCAGTTATTATTATATCTTTTTATAGGTATGATATATAGTGTTGAGTTAGGTTTGATTTTTTTATTAGTTCATGGTTAACTATAAAATATATATTTATTTATCAAAAGTTTTAAAAAATAATGATTAATTTTAAATTTTAAATTTTATTTATTTGATATTTTATGGGTCAAATTTTTTAAAGTTTTATTATTACATTCACTTCTCCCAATGTTATTGTAATAAATATTTAATGCCTAAATCTTCTCTCCCTATTTTCTTAAACAATACTTTCATTATTATATTCTGCAAATATATACTATTTAATAATTTTATTATATCAGTTTAAATTAGATAATATTACATTCAAAAATATATTTTTGAATAATATCCCTATCCAATACATAAAGCAACGATTTGGTCTGAAACCAAAAATCTATTTTTTTTTTTTTACTAGAATGAGGAAATCGAGGGAATAGATGATGCACGACATCAAAAATGTATTTACTGAAATCATCAGCGTATATCCACTCGCATTTAGTAGTATTCACTGAAATCATCAGCATATATGCACTTGCATTTATTAGATCTAAGAGGAATAAATAACTATGCAAACAGTGAATCCGCACATGCTGGTTATTTCCGATGTCGCAGGAAAAGTAAAGAGTAGGCTAACTTGGTAGTAAATAGAGTGTTTTCATGGAAAACAAAAGAGATGAGAATTTTTGGGCTTGGATCGGCCATATTTACTAAAAAAATTTATAATAAAAATTCAAACTCCTAAAATATTTAACTTTGTTTTATTAAAACAAATAATGAACATTCAATTCATTATACACCTTAATATTGAAGAGTTATATATATATATATATATATATATATATATATATATTTTAATTTACATTAATTATTATTAATTTAAAATAATTTTATTATATATATATNTATTAAATTATTATTAATTATTATTAATTTAAAATAATTTTATTATATATATATTTTTAAATATTTATATCCACGTAATGACTTTAACTTCACCTATATAAAAGGAGTAAAGGGGAAAACATTGAATATAAATTTAAACTTTCATCTAAATACCCTAATATTGAAGAGTTATATATATATTTTAAATTTACATTAATTATTATTAATTTAAAATAATTTTGTTATATATATATTTTTAAATATTTATATCCACGTAATGACTTTAACTTCACCTATATAAAAGGAGTAAAGGGGA
The DNA here is from genome assembly GCA_009831015.1 of Picea engelmannii. Taxonomy (NCBI): domain Eukaryota; kingdom Viridiplantae; phylum Streptophyta; class Pinopsida; order Pinales; family Pinaceae; genus Picea; species Picea engelmannii. The sequence goes on along the minus strand of ML780426.1, from coordinate 374,631 downwards.
AAACATTGAATATAAATTTAAACTTTCATCTAAATAAATTAAAAGTTAAAAAAACATTAATTATATTCATGAATATTGTTAGGAGTTGCAAGGTCAAATAAATCATTTTATAAATATAGTTATTAGGAAAAAAAAATTAAAGAAAACTTATAAATGGTGAAGAATTGGTTTTCATATTAATTTAGTTGCTTAGTGAAAAGTTCTAAATATATGCATATTTATATGATTCTTTATTACAATATTTAATGCATAATGTGAATTATATTTATGGAGTTGGAATATATATATATATATATA
>ML780426.1:333782-374200 GCA_009831015.1 Picea engelmannii | reverse complement strand
GATGTTTTGTTATTAGTCTCTCTCATAGGTGTAGAGGGACTATAGCGATCGATAAATCGTTGACTTCATATTAGTCTGTTTTTTGACCACAAATATTTCCATATTATATATTGTTGGAACCAGGAACTGAAAACATCGATTTTTATATAATAAAAAAATACCATATTTGTCATGATATGATTGGACAAGGGATTGGAGGTCTTATTTCCAGCTTCGCTATTCCCAATGTTATATATGTTGGCATATCCAAAGTATTTGATCGTATATGGTCTTTTTTGAATCATATATTTTGTTATGCATTCGTCAATGGTGGATTAATGCTAGCATTAATTTGAATGCTTGGTTTAGCATTTTACGCTAGGTAAATTTATGGCAATGTTAGATATGGTGGCATATCCAAAGTTTGGCTTTCCAAAACATTCTGTGGTGTTCGAACTATTGTTACAAAAAATATAATTTTTCTTTTTGTGATACGTCAGAGTCTTGCCACATTGAATTTTTTTCTTAAATGTTTACAGTGCATTCCTCACAGACTTAAATGTTTACCTAACAGGCTTGGTTGTGTTGAGTGGTTACTTAATAGGCTTGTTACAAGACATTTTCTTCTGTTTTTAATTTTTCTATGCTCCAACGACGTTGTTGGTTCGGTGGTCCATGCTTGCTTTTTGCATGCCACTGATTTCTTATTTGCATGTTGTCATTCTTCTTGCTTGCATGTTCATGTTGTTGCAGTTTGGACGTTTAGGTTTCTGCAATCGCGATTGGAACAACATCGTTCCTAGGGGGGTGGTTGTTGTTTGCTTCTTTCTTCGTTGTATGTTGTTTATTGTTGCTTGATTCGACTTTGCAGGGTACCGGTCTTGCACCTGCAGTTGGACCTTTTAGTGCTTCTTAGCTAGGTTCTTGTTTGGCCAAGGTTTGCAAATGTTGGGATGTTGCATCTGCGGTTGGATCTTTGGTCGCATTTTGTTTTGCATTGCAATTTGCATAGAATACTATTAAGATAAAAGAACAGACTAAAGAATTGCAGGCAGTGTAAATTGCATATGTTACGCGTTGAAGCAAAGTTTGTTGGCCTCAAAATATATTTCATGGTTGTCGATGCTTTTTACATGGATTTTGTCTTACTATGGTTTTATAGTTATGACAATGGATTTTGTTGTGTGGGAGATATATATGTTCTCTCCCTTTTACTTTCCTATTGTAAACTGCGTTTGACTCTAGTTTTTCATGTTTATGTGGTCATTCCGAGCGACCGTCGTTCGATTGCATAGTTGGCCACTTTTATGGACACGGCTTCGCGAATAGGTTCTATTGAACTATGACAGGTCATGTTCGATGTATATATTAGGTTTCCCGAATTAGTTTTCTTTAAAAGAATCATGGGTAGAAGAGAATGCAATTTATGAAATTATAGGTTTCTTGGACCGCAGAGCCATCATCCCATACTTAACCAGTTTTTGCATCGCAGGTTGACGGGGTAGGCAGCTGAAAATTGACAATTAGAGAGTTCCGCGATATATAAATTGATAATCGGTCAGCAGTGAGAGTTTCGTGATCATTCCGACCGACCACAATTGGGTTCCATACTTAAGCCATTATTATGGACCCGCCTTCGCGGATAGGTTGTATCCAACTATGGTGTATACATTAGCATTTCCAAATTAGTTTTCTTTAACAGTAGGGCTTCTGGATAGAAAACATTGAAATTTATCAAATTATAGGTTTTCTAGACAGCATAGATTAAACATAGGAAATATGTAATTTTATAGAGTAGATATATACAGCCTGCACGGAGCCATCACCCCATACTTAATCAGTTTTTGCATCGCATGTTATCAGGGTAGGCAGTTGAAAATTGACAATCAGAGACTTCGACGATATAGAAATTGACAATCGGACTTGCGGACTATTTGAATTTGAAGGTCGTCATGTCCAAAAAAGTTAACATTGTTGAAATAGTTTACTTTACGTGCGTTTTAGATACCCTGGTGGACAAAAAACACACAAAAAAATAGTGAACATTTTTTGGATCGCGGGTTCTTGGGATGGCGAGCTCTAGGTTCGGTCCCTGTTGTTCCGTGTCCTACAAATAGCACAGACAGTTCCGCGATATACAAAATGAAAATCGGGCTTGCGCACTATTTGAATTTCAAGGGCTCCTGCAAAACAACTATCATTCTCGAATTACTTTTCTTTGCGTACATTTTACATACGCTCATGAACAAAAATAGAACAATAGTAGTAATGTCTGTTACATAGGGCTCCATCCCTTCTAACTTCTGCGCTTCCCAATACACATTAAATATGCTTTGAAAAGTTAGAACTGAGCAGACAGGTTCAAAAAGATGGGCTTTAATAGCTGGAAAGCTTGAGGACATCTCCAATTAAAATGAATAGACAGGAAAATATTATGGGATCTAGTCATTTGTTTTTGCCTGCATTTTAAATTTGCGAAATTATTATTATTATTATTTTCCTTGTGCAGTTTTAGTTTTTTTCAAAGCTTCCGCATAGTTCACGAATGTGTCGGCGGCAAAGACTTTGATGTCATGTCCCTCTTTAATATTGTGCATTTCGAAATGATGGGATTTAATAACTGGAGGACATCTCCCATTAAAATGAATAGACAGGTGAATATTATCGGATCTGGTAATTTCTTTTTGCCTGCATTTTGAATTTGTGAAATACTTTTTATTTTATTTTTTGCTTGTGCAGTTTTAGTTTTCTTAAAAGCTTCGGAAAAGTTGACAAACGTGTCACCCACAGAGGCCTTGACGTCATCTCCCTCTTTAATATTGTACATATCTTAGATGTCATATTTCAGAATCTGCTCGGATATGGGAATTTTAATACGTGCCGGTAGTCACTATTGAGCGTACATATTCAAAAAGATTGGCATTAATAAGTGAAAATATCGAGAACATCTATCATTAAAATGAATCAACACAAAATCTACGGCATTCCATCCAGCCTTTCTTTTAAACACTTATTTTCCATTTCTCTCTATGATCAAAGAGTTGTGCTTTAGGGTGCTTTCATTCGAAGGTTCCTAGTCATGCACATGTAAGACAACTTAGAGATGCGATTGACGAGCAGATGAAAGAATAGAGCCCGGTTTTATGTGACGTGAGCTTTGAGTAAAAATAAAACTCTGTTATACAAAGAGAAACTCAGAGAGGACGAAAAAAACAGAACAAGAATGTTCTAGTTGGTGTTCTCCCTGTGTTCGATGCTTTGGTTCATTGAAAATGTTGGCTGGAGATTTGTTGGTTGAGCTTCTTTGTTTTAATGTTGGGAATTGTAATGGATTTTGAGGTCGGGTGAAAAATAGTTCTTCGTTTAAGTATATAGCTTCTTCCAACAACACAGATTTGGCAAGTGTATCAAGTTGTACAGAATGCACAAGTATTTTTCTACCTCGGTGGCGGGTAGCAGAAACAGTATGGGTGGATAAAATGACATATTATCACTGCAAAAGTTTCTATTTCATAGTATGATGACCTACATGTGGGTCTGGTAGCCGACTTGACAGAAAGTTATGTTCTTTGTGAAAGTTTGTTCGGTTTCCTCTAGATGTGGTTGCATAGTCTACATATTTGGCGTCACCTCTGAACATTCCAGACCTTTTTGTGGCCTGCCATATCTCCATGGCTATGAAGAAATATATATTATGATGCCTCCTGCAACATTTGATACACTTGCCAGACCTATTCTGGTGCATTCTGTAGCATTTGATGCACTTGCCACACCTCTATTGCCTGAAGAAGTTATGTACTTCAACAAAGTTTCTTTTTGCATCTGGGTTGGACGTTCCTTCCAATTTATTGCAATAAAGAAAAGAAGTTCCACATACAAATCTTCAGGTAGGCTTCTCAACCAAACAGATGATCGAATATAAGGAGAATACCAATCACTACATGCTTGAATTATTTTCCAATGCTTTAGCTGTTGTGACATAGAGCAACTCCTTCCACTTTGAAATCGGCCTGAATGGCATTTCTAAGTTGTCTCAAATGTCAAGGGTCAGGAACATTGAAAGCAAAGTGCCTTAAACCCCAACTTTTCGACAACAGAGGGAAATTAATACTTGACAAAGAATGAAATGTTGAATAAACAGACATTATAAGAAGGCCATATCTAGAAGAGAGAAGATATTCAAAAAAGTGGGATAGATGTACTTGGCAGCACCGATTAAGTACAAAACTGTGAAGAAGATTCATTAATGTACATATTTTAAATTGGTCGATGGCAGGAAAAATCGCAATCGTTGTCGAAAATAGCCTCGGCTGTAATTTGTAACCCACCTTATTTGAATATAGAATAATTTTGGTTTATTTTTTAACAGTATTTTCCAATTTCTAGTATTTGTTTTAATTGTATTTTCTACCTTCTTCCCCTGTGTGGTTAAACATGAAACACAGGGTTTTGTTTCTGCTGCCCAGTACTTCAATATAAATAAAACCCGACATGTTCTTTGTTTACATTTTACATGTAAGAATAATTTTTCATAGGCCATACTTATGTGGCGACAACCCTGTATTTAAAGAAAGAAATTGGAGGACCTGTGCTTCTCCCATTCTTTGGGTTCCATGAATAGAATTAATAATGAGTAACGATAAGGCGACTGAACTTTTGACACAATGTTCTTGTGAAGTTTGTTTGATATATTGCAGCTTCTTCTATTTGATAATATCCATGCATATACACTAATATTAATAGTATTGAAATAAATACAAAAAACTTCCTCTTTGACAAAGCTTAGGCAACTATGTTTGGGTGTGGTATTAAACAACTGTGTCCATTGTTCCATCATATACATCTTCCAGCCTATGAACTTCTGTAATCTACAATTTATGCTTTAATTACTTAAAAGTCACACCAAATTTTGATTGCATTTAATTTAATTTAGATATTGATGTTTATGGAGAGCCGACATTTGTTGATCTCATTGCAACGAATACAAGAAGAATAGATGATAAGGATTTTATGTCGTTGAGACCACAATGCAAATTCATGTTTCTTGTTGCGCTATGTACATGTTGCAGTCAAAATGTTTTAGGTTCCAGCGAAATTTGTAAGCCGAGAAGCATCTTGTAGATTGGGATATCATTTGGATTTGAAACAACCAATCCATTAATCTATATTACTATGAATACTATTCAGATAAATATGAAAAATTTGTTCATTGATAGATGCTAGTATGAAAAATATTGAAATAGATATCATAACTTTGTTTTGGCCAATACTTGCCCAGTTATCTGGGCACCAGGCCCCGGGTTCGCGGTACCCAACACCTATGTCCCTTGTTTCATCATATACATGTTGCAGCGAAACGTCAGTGATTTTTTCCTTTCCATACTTGGCCAATTTTGTTCCCACCGCTGCGAGGCCGACGCTTGCAAACCCAACTGCTTATCGTTCCGCAACATACATCTTGCACTGAAAAGATCTGTGATCTACAATTTCACTGTGGGTTCCTCGTACACATTGACTTCGTTCAAAGTATTTTTTGTTTCTTTCCATCCCTACCAACTTCGCATCCTTCCTGATATACATCAACAATGCTGTTACTAGTGACAAGTGGACAAAGTGGTACGAAAGATACCTCTGTCATCTGTAATTCATGCTTTAACATCTTCATCTATGTCCTCACATGATGGATCTAACCGAGTGTTGTTCCTTTCCATACTTAGCCAATTTTATGCCCGCCACTACCGGGCCGGCGCTTGCGAACCCTGATGTTCTTCTGCGAGATACTTAGTTCTTTTTCCCTTCTCTTGTTCCCATATATTATCTATAATTCCACTTCCAACACCTCCATTCTTTTTCCCTTATTTTATTCCCATGTATTATGGGACTATAAAATATGGACATGATATTTTATAAAGCACACACAAATTTCGCATTCCATACCTAGCGACATTTTTGATTGCGGGTTCTCGGGCGCACAGGCGAGCTCAAAAATGGGCCTCCATTGTTTTGTAGCCTACAAATAGCACCCATAATTCTGCGATATACAAATTGACAAGTGAATCTGCAAACTGGCTGAGTCAACATTGTACTTCTATTGTTCCGTGTCCTCCAAACAACACTCCCAGTTCCGTGATATAGAAATTGACACACGGAATGCAGAAATGGCAGAGTGCAGATTTCCATTGTTTACGGATGCCAATCCCTGTGAAGTATCTAATAGTATCTAAAAATTTATTTAGAATACTAAATTAGCACTTATTAGTGACAAGTGGACACAGAGGTATGAAACAGTTGGAATTGCAGTCTCTGCAATATACAAATTGAATACCGGACATCGTCTGCTCTTCCGTCTTACAGATTATGCATTCAAATGTTCGAAGCAATACAATTAGAAGGTCTAGGCCTCGCCTCCTCTATGGATACCTTCACAGTCTGTTTTGGATCCTCCTTTTGGCGGGTTCACGAAATATGTAGCTCCAGCGTTGGTGGGTTGGCATATCTTTATTTCCATCTATACAATCAGACGACAAATTCGATTGACAGTTGTTGCTTTCGATACTTGGCCAATTTTATGTCCACGGTTGTTGCGTTTGGACCAATTCCAGTTCCATCTATATCCTCGCATGGAGAATTGAACTAGCAGTTATTCCTTTTCATACCTACCAACATTTATGATCATGGGTTCTCGGGTGGGTGGCCTTAAAATTGGCCCTCCATTGTTGCGTGTGTTACAAATAGCACCCAAAATTCCGCAATATACAAATTGAGAAGCGAACCTGCAAACTGGCTGACTCGACATTTCACTTCTATTGTTACGTGTCCTACAAATAGTCCTTCAAGTTCCGCTATATACAAATTCACACACAAAATGCAAGGTTGGCGGGGTGGAGATTGCCATTGTTTACGGATACTAATCCCTATGAAGTATTTGACAGAATCTAAAATATTATTTTCAATACTAAATTACCTCTTAGTACTGACAACTGGACACAGGTGCGGGTCCGACATCATCTTCTCTTCCGTGTTACAAATTATGCATTCAAATTATTTACTCTAGTCCTTCGCAATATGCAGATTGACTACCGGGTTCACATATTGTATTCAAAATTTCCCTGATCTACAATTCCACTGCCGACTCCTTTCACCTTTTTCCCTTTTCTTCTTCCCTTGTATTATGGCTCTCATTATCTCCATGTATATAATCACACTTTAGGCAATTTTATGTCCACGGTTGTTGGGTTGGCAATCTACAATTCTATCGCGTGCTCCTCGAACTCGCAAGCTTCACTGTACCACGGTTAACAAATGTGCTTCCTAATATACATTTGATATGCTCTTACTAATGACTCTTACAAGTGACAGCTACACACAACAATACGAAACAGTTCACATCCATCCATTCGCAACATATAAATTGACTATCGAGTTCCAACATTGTCCCCTCTTCTGTGTTATTCAAATGTTCTAAATAATACAATTTGACCATCCGGATCTCTGACCCTATTTTGGATCCTCCTGTTCACGGATTCATGAAATCTCAAATTCTTAGTCAGTGTTTCATGTTAGCGCATTCGAAGTATGCTCCTTCTTCCCTGATATGCATATTGCACTCAAAATTTTCGTGATTCACATTTCCACTGTGGACTCGTTGGTCCTTTTTCCCTTTTCTTCTTCCCTTGTATTATAGCTTTGTGCTTATATACATAGTTGTATTTCTATAAACATGGGTTCCAGCATTGGCGGGTTGAGATATCTTTATCTCCATCTATATAATCACACGACTCCTCCGATCGACCATTATTGCTCTCCATACTTAGCCAATTTTATTGCCACGGTTGGCGAGTTACGCATATTACAATAAAAAATTTCCAAGACATACAATTTGACCCTAGCGCCCTCACGTTCAACAGTTGTACCTTGCAACCCTATTTTGTAGCAGTTTTTTTCCCCTTCCCGTGACCTCCGTACTTTCTTGCTATGCAATTAGAAACCTTTGATGCTAACAGATCACCACGTAGGAACTGTCAACATTGTCATTAAAGGGTGAAAAACTTGAGGATATATCCCATTATTACGCATTAAACCAATATGTGCAAAAAATTATTTTGTCCCTTCCGATTGTTCATCTCCAACACGCATGTTGGGCCGCTCAAGAAATCTGCAATGTTTAATCGCTCATTGAAATATCCACCATGTTCGCATTTCTATATATGAAATTAGTAGCATTTAATGTTAACAACGCATCATGCAACAGTCATCCAGATTGTCATTAATCAATGAAAGTCTCGAGGACATCTCCCATTCACACGCTTTCGACCAAAATTTGCACAGGGTTATATTAGCCCTTCCAACCTTTCATTTCATTCATCGTCTGGAACAAATAAATTTCTCTGTAGACTTATGGAAGCAGGTTGACAACATTTTTGTAGAGATACAGTAAATATGTTCATAGAAGAGGACCAAAGGTTCCAGTGGTCCATGGCATGCTTTTACTATTCATCTCATTCTGCCCAGAATGAAGTGATTTGGACCTATGGAATCGCTCGTGCAGGCTGCGTCCTTGAGGTTCTTGACCATAAGGAGCTGGTCTATTAGTGTGTCAAAAAATATATTCCAGGCCAAAGAATTGTTCCACTGTGCGACCATTCTCCTATTTCTTTGTCACCTCATCTCTTCCGCGAGATGTTGAAATTGTCGAAACCAACATTAACGTTCAGAGGACAAGACTGCAAGTAGTTTCTAGAAAAACATCATAACGGGCTGGACATCTTAGCCGACTTCCTCGAAGACCTGACAATAGTTCCTAAAGATATCAAAAGGCTCCAAGTAAGTTCCTTTATAAATCCATTCAAGAAAATTGCTTGGTTGTTTACAAGAATAACGGGACATGCATCCACAGCAAGCATTTCCCATATAATTATTTATATTTTGTATTTCATAGTCAAGGAACAATACATTTTTGATTGGGGAAAGCTAATCTCCATTGAAATCTATTCCCAGTTGTCACAATTCAAAGAATCGAATAAATTTTATATGTCATCCTACTTGATTTTTGCAATTGTGTATTGCTGCCCATTTCCAAAACTTTCTCTGTCCAATAAAATAAAATATGGATTCGACCCAGTAACATTCTGGCACGATGCCCTGTGGAGACACAAGGCCTCCCGTTGTTTTTATGAAGTTTTTAATGGCTTTGTCTCAGTTTTCAAAGATTTACTATTAGGCAAGGATGCTCCACAGATGTCTGGCCACGCAAGCAAGTTTTTGAACAAGAAGGGCACACTTCAACAAAAGAAAAATCACAGTCTCCTCATGGTCTTTGGCTCTAAGGAAAATCCTGCCTTCCTTCCATGCCACATCACAGACAAGATGTTTGTTGCAGAAATAGCAAGGCAATACAACCACTGGTTGCATTTTTTCCATGACAAGAAAAAAAAATAGTTCATTCCTCTGCTCTGGAAAGTCGGAGACTTTGTGTGCAGAAACATCAGCAAGATTGACGAGTTTGCCACCCATTTTAAGAAATTGAACCTAACGTATGATGAAAGGATAAAAGGGTTCAATCCCAATGGAATTTTTGGAGAACATTTATTGCGTGTTGGCTTTAACACCTCTTTTATCCATAGACACCTGACCCAAGATAGGGATAGTGTCAACAACAATCTTGCTTCTACCCATTGCGACATAGAGACATTGCAAAGCGCATCTGAATTGTACACACAACATGGTAAAGTATCCGGTGAGAAGAGTACCCAACCCCTCGCCAACACTCCCAAGAGCATGACACCACAGAGTGTCGCTTTGACAATCCATCCCAATAAGAAAGCAACCCAGAAATCTTCGAACGGAGGAGGAGATAAGAACCCTCCTCGCATAAATATTGATAGTTGTCACAAATTTCCATTGATAAAGAAGATAAAAATCAATGCAAGCCACGCGGAGGAACCCAAAATCGACAGTGGAAAATTGCAAATTGAAATTGAAGCTGAGCAGATGCAAAAAATTGGGTCGTCCGCGTTGGACAGATATGACACTGAATTTTTTGACATAGATGAATCCTTCGTAATCCAGAGCGTTATTTTTAACAGCCAATCTAAAAGTATGGTCATTGAAAAGAGAGATGTAACAAACAGGAAAGGCAAATCTCGAACAGAGATTGACTTTAGCCAAATGACCCCGTCCAAAATCAACTCGTTTCACTAGGTAATCAATGACGTTTTTCGTGATTCCATTGGAGGAATAGAGACGGATTATGCCAATCTGAAACACCACCTCAACGAATTTGAATAGGCTTTCATTGCAACACCAAAATTTTCCAGTCCTTTGGCAAAAATCGTGCCTTCTACCATTGCAGTGAAGATGAAAGTATCCTCTACCCTCCTTGCATGCTCCATATACCTTGTAGAGAACAACATCAACAAAAGAATGCATCTAGTTACTGAAGCCTTGGAAACATCGCAAAATTTAGTTTCCTTCGAAAAGAAGGCTAATGATTTGCTTGAACATTTGGAGGCGAATTTTAAAAATGAACAACTTTTCTATCATCAGGTGTTGGACCCTTTTGCCAACTATGCCCTGAACACATCAGAACTAAAAAGAATATAGGAGAAACTCCCCTCCCCAAAGCGCACCAAAAAAGTAAAAGCATGTTGGCAAAAAAAAATTGAGAACCTGCACCTCATTGTCAAATCATGTAAACAAGTCATATCAGAAAAGGAAAATTTATTCACAAGCCTACTCTAGATGGACTTAGCCGGAACTACCAACGAGGTTCAAGATCCAAACTTAATTCTCAAATCCTTGTCAGTCACCAAAGAAGCGTTCCAAGAACAAGTTGATATTTTAAAGGGGTTGTCTTTCGAAATTTTTTATGACATACCCGAACATCATCTAGATGAGCACGAGCACTGGGTACTGGAGTATGCCTAACACAATGAATAAATTGAATAGAGTCTGCATAGTATTTCAATGGATCTAAGGAAATTAGAAAAATACCTTTACGACATAGAGATCCGGGATGAAATCAACACAGCTCCCATGAAAAGCTACATCGAAGAATGGTTCCAACTCAGAATTAAAAGCCTCGTCCAGAAAGGGAAACAACCGATCATCAGGAGTCCACTGCCCATCGACGACAGCAACAAAAATGCATTTCCTTCATAGTAAGTCTATACTGCCATCTTGTTTTGTTTATCATTCTAGTTTAATTCTATGTTGTCATCTTCTTTTCTTTATCAATCCACTTATGTCCTCTTTAAATAGAAAAATGTAACCAAAGACTCATAAGTTCCAATTTCTTCTTTTTAGGTCTTCCTCTCTACCATCGCACACTTCTTTCGACGTTCCTAATTATTGTACTTATTTCTTTTTATGGTCCGCAGGAGCCCCAATCCCAGTCTATATGACAAACACATTTAAATTTCCACAAACATGTAACAAACATTATTAATTTTTGTTAAATTTCAAAGAAAACTGATTCGAAAATATCCTTATTGTATACTAAACTTTGGGTTTCCAGGAACTTTCTTGTTTGTTCCAAAAAAAACTAATTCGAATATGATACATTTATTGTCTCCTATTGTATGCTAATTTTTGGGTCTTCAACAACGTTGATGGTTTAAATGTTGATGTAATTTCCTGATATATGTAAAAGCCATTATTTACTTTATAATAAGTTTCTATAGTTCACAAGCCTGCTTCTCAATTTGTATATCGTGGAACTTTCGATGGTTTTTGTAGGACACAGAACAACAGAGGCCCATTTTTKAAACCGCCAGCCCGACAACTCGTGATCCAAASACTTGCTAATTATGGAATGAGCAGTCCGTCCATGCTCTATAAAATATGTGCAARGAAAACTAATTCGACAATGCTATATCTTTTTTTTCCAAAAAAATCCTTAGTTTTAAAGCAAAGTAATTTGGTGCAACAKAGGTTATTACTGTTATTACTATTCTATTATATAACAGACATTATTAATTTCTGGTAAATTTCTATAGTCCGCAACTACACCTCTCATTTTGTATATYGCGGGACAGTCGGTGCTATTTGTAGACCACAGAACATCAGACACCCAATTTTCAGCGCGCCARCACGAGAACCCGYGATACAAAAACTGCCTACGTATGCAATGACAACTACAAATTCTGTATCTATAAAACTAAGAATCTACTTTATACAAATGCATATTTCATATGTATAATTTATTTACTAAATATCTACTTTATACAAATACATTGTTTGTATGTATAATTTATTTACTAAATATCTACTTTATACAAATACATATTTCGTATGTATAATTTATTTATTTCTAATGACTTTCTATGTCCTAGTTTTAAAAATAACCAATTCGGTAATGCTAAATTTTTTGTGTTCAACAACCATTCAAACATTGATAATTTTTTATATTTTTTCAAGAAGAACTAATTCGGGAATACTATGTTCTGCGCGCAAACCACATGTATTTCAACTTTCTAGCCACCTGCCTGTAATAGGTCACATTTACTCCCATACCAACCTGGCAGGGACTATGCTTCCATGCAACACTTGTTTTAAGTGTGAAATCAAAATATATATGGATAAGCAACAACATATTACACTTATCTAGCTCTAAATACATTGGAACATAATTATTTCATTTACCACAAATTTATCCCAGTACTATTTTATGTCATTAGTATATAGACATAAAGATATACAAATAAACTGGAGTATCTCCCATTCATCTGCAAAGTTAATAGAGGATTTGAGATCTCACTAGGAAACTTTCTTCCCCATTGAACTCTTGGTACAAGAGAAAACCGTCTTGTTGTGCCATATCTTCTTTTGAGATTCCATCTACCAATTTGCTAAATTCTCTATATGGATTCTTAGCAAATAACATACCAAAGAGCGACCCTGGCTCTCTAATTTTGTGAAGCAAGGGAGACAACAGGTTGGGTGTTGTGTACTAACCTTCTTAACACTGGGGATTTTTAGACCCGGGGTTTGTCGAGAGCCTGTCCAACAAAAACCCCTAAGCACCGACATATCAATCCTCAGCCTCACTCGAGATGCAAAGAGGATCACAAATGTTGGGATTTGGTGACAACGAATTCCTCAAAGGATGGATTTGGATCCTATTATTCTGCATTGGTTGCAACTAAATAGAACAATTTAGAATATGGATAAGGATTGCATCTAATAATGATTTTCTTGTGTGAATGTATAAATTCGTGTAATCCTATAGAGGCAGAATGACTGAGTGTGAGAGATAGAGTGAGAACTTGCAAATCTATTGCAATCTCCATGATCTGAATAATAAGACAACCGATGCCTATGCTTGGTGGACGTAGCCCAACGTTTGGGTGAGCCACGTGAAATCATGCGTTTCTTATGTGTGTGAGCATGGTATATAGTGTTGAGTTAGGTTTGACTTTCTATTAATTCATGGTTGACTATAAAATATACACCCATTTATCTAAAGTTTTAAAAAATAATGATTAATTTTAAATTTTAAATCTCATTTATCTGATATCTTATTGGCCAAAATCTTTGAAGTCTTATTGCTACCTTCACTTCCCCCAATGTTATTGTAATAAATATTTCTTCCATCTAGTCATTTCATGCCTAAGCCTTCTCTCCCCATCTCCTTAAACAATACTTTCATTATTATATTCGACAGGTATATGCTACCTAGTAGCCTTGTTATATTCGTTCAAATTGGATAAGGTGACATTCAAAGATATATTTTTCCATGATGTCCCCACCCAGTACATAAAGCAACAATTTGGTCAGAAACCAAAAATCTGTTTTTTTTACTACAATGAGGGAATCGAGGGAATAGATGATGCATGACATCAAAAATGTATTTACTGAAATCATCAGCATATATCCACTCACAATTATTAGTATTCACTAAAATCATCAACATATATCCACTTGCATTTATTAGATCTAAGAGGAATAAAGAACTATGCAAACAATGAATCCGCACATGTTGGTTATTTCGGATGTCGTAGGAAAAGTAAGGAGTAGGCTAACTCGGTAGCAAATAGAGTCGTTTTTCAGGGAGAACAAAGAGAGGGGAATTTTTGGGCTTGAATCGACCATATTTTCAGGGGTAGTCTGAGTTTAGCATGGATCAAAGTTCTATGTATTTCAGAACCTCACTTAAGGGGTTTTGCCCCATTTTAAACCAACCCAGATGCTCAGAAAATCAATCAGAGTTTTGGATTGGTCGAAAATTTAAAAACTAGTGGCCGAAAAACTTGCTTGAAAGGTAACTTGGGAGGGAAGATTGCTACCCAATTAGCTCACTCCAAAAAGTAATGATGGTTAGTGAGTCATGTACTTTTTAAACGCATCTGAATTGTTTTTAATGGAAATGGATATATTTTTACAGTATATGAAAAGATGTTGTCTAATTATTCTAGGAAACGATTTTTTTGCCTGAAATGAACCACATAAGTCTGCATGAAATCATAGTTTTTTGTTGTTTAAACTCTACTTTTAAATGTAAAAATAGATTCAACATGTTGAAAAACCTCTAAGACATTGAAATTATACAGAAATAATTTCCTAAAATGTTTAGACTAAAATATATGAAAATGATTTTAAATTAGTAAAAATATAAATATTAATATTTAATATTACAAAATCAATTACATTAATATGATTTTGTTTTTGAAATCACTAACATGACCACTAAAAAACAATAAATATAAATTTATTTTTAACTAAAATTAATAATTAATAATTTTATTTTTAATAAAAATTTTATAATAAAAATTCACACTCCCAAAATATTTAACTTTGTTTTATTAAAACTAATAACGAACATTCAATTCATTATACACTCTAATATTGAAGAGTTTTATTTTTTAATACATTTTTTTAATTTACATTAATTGTCATTAACTTAAAACAATTTTATTATTTATTTTTTAAAAATATTTATATCCAGGTAATGACTTTAACTTCACCTATATAAAAAGAGTAAAGAGTTTTATTTTTTAATATATATATATATATATATATATATATATATATATATATATATATATATATATATATATATTAAATTTACATTAATTGTTATTAATGTAAAACAATTTTATTATTTATTTTTTTAAAATATTTATATCCACGTAATGACTTTTAAGTTCACATATATAAAAGGAGTAAAGGGGAAAACATTGAACATAAATTTAAATGTTCATCTAAATAAATTAAAAGTTTAAAAAACATTAAAGAAAACTTATAAACGGTGAAGAATTGGTTTTCATATTAATTTAGCTGATTCGTGAAAAGTTGTAAGTATATACATATTTATATGATTCTTTATTACAATATTTAATACATATTGTGAATTATATTTATGGGGTTGGATATATATATATATATATATATATATAAAGAAGTAATTAAAAAGTTTGATGTTTTGTTATTTTAAGTGTGAAATCAAAATATATATGGATAAGCAACAAAATATTACAGTTACCAGCTCTAAATACATTGGAACATAATTATTTTATTTACCAGAAATTTATCCCAGTACTATTTTGTGTCATTAGTATATAGACATAAAGAAATACAAATAAATTGGAGTATCTCCCATTGATTTGCAAAGTTAATAGAGGATTTGAGATCTCACTAGGCAACTTTCTTCTCCATTGAACTCTTGGTACAAGAGAAAACCGTCTTGTTGTGCCATATTTGCTTTTGAGATTCCATCTACCAATTTGTTAAATTCTCTATATGGGTGCTTACCAAATAACATACCAAGGAGTGACCCTGGCTCTTTAATTTTGTGAAGCAAGGGAGACAACATGTTGGGTGTTGTGTACTAACCTTCTTAACACTGGGGAGTTTTAGACCCAGGGTTCGTCGAGAGCATGTCCAACAAAAACCCCTAAGCACCGACATATCAATCCTTGGCCAAGATCGAGGAAGGTCTCACCCGAGATGCAAAGAGGATCACAAATGTTGGGATTTGGTAACAACAATTTCCTCAAAGGATGGATTTGGATCCTATTATTCTGCGTTGGTTGCAACTAAATAGACCAAGTTAGAATATGGATAGGGATTGCATTTAATAATGAGTTTCTTGTGTGAATATATAAATTCATGTAATCCTGTAGAGGCAAAATGACTGAGTGTGAGAGACATAGTGAGAACTTGCAAATCTACTGTAATCTCCATGATCTGAATAATAGGACAACCGATGCCTATGCTTGGTGGGCGTAGCCCAATGTTTGGGTGAACCACATGAAATCATGTGTTTCTTATGTGTGTGATTGTTAATTATCATATGTGAATTGTGTTTCTGCATTTGCAATTCTAACACGAGAGACCATAAGGTCTTGTGTCGGCCTACTGCTATTGACATTCATGGAACTCATGTCTGACATGCTATTTTTAGGACTAAGAATTAGAACAATACACACACAAATTCAACTCATTCACAATAGACACATAATAGATCATAACTATCCTATATTTATTATTGGGAGAATTCCATCACATTGAGATTCCCTTTTTTAATCTTTTTTCTCATCCTCATTGCTCTCCTTTAATCTAATTTATGATTTTGTCACCCACTTTAGATATTACTGTTGCAAATTTATTAAATGTCTTTTAACTCACTCAATGAGATTTAATAGATTACTATGCTAAACAATTCCCTTTAATCCAAGCTATATATCATTTAAATAAGTGGATATGTGGATTTCTCATCTAATTTATATTTCATTGGTACGATCCAAATTTCTCTTTGATAATTTTTATTACTCAAATTTTAATATTATTAATAATTATTAATATTATTAATACTTTTTAATGTTATTAATACTTTTATTGTTAATTATCACTAACCTAAAGGCAACGACTATTTCTAACTGACCAACGACAACCTCTATCATAATATATTGATATATTAGCACTCTTTTACTACATACAAGCTTTTGATATCCCTAATGGTGGGTGGAGTGTCCACTAGAAATGTAGGAAATTTCAAAACTCTAGAGACAATTTTAATAGTAAAGAGTAAGTTTCTCTAACATTATGACCAACTTTAAAAACCTGCATATTCAGAAGTACTATAGTTTTTATTCATAATGGATGTTGGATTTTTATAATGGATGTTTCTCACTATATATTTTTCAATCATGAATCATATTCATTCAATAATGTACCTATCATATTTTTAGACACATAAATCGGTTGGAACTATGTAATTTACATGGTTTTAATGATCACTTATACATTTAAAATGGGATTTCAATTACATGATTTTAATCTACTTTACCTTATCTCTTACTTCAAAAATTTCCACAAGATTTTAGTTAGTAGACACTTTTTTTTTTTCACTTTAAAAATTTGAATCAGATTTTAAGGATTAATATTTTTTCCTAACTTTTGTTTACTCGCAAACTACAAAAAAAACTAAAGATATGTTTTCCATAATTTTTCATTGTGATTTCACATACACTCACAAACTACCAAAAGAAACTAAAAGTATGTTTTCCATAATTTTGGATTTCACACCCATACACTCAAAAACTACCAAAAGAAATTAAAAGTATGCTTTCCATAATTTTCCATTGAGCTTTCACGTCTATACACTCACAAACTACCAAAAAAAAAAAATGTACTAATGTATGAAATTTGTTTTTCTATATTTTTCTATTGTGCTTTCAGGTTTATACGCCACTACGTAATTAACAAGAATAAAATATCTCACAATGAATCCTTATAAAAATGTCCCATTCTAAACCGATTACATACAAATTTAAATGTTTCATTGAAAAAATTACATTATCTGAACTTGTCTTTCTTACCACATAAACATTTTGAAAAAAATTGAATAAAATAGGTAATTTTTTCATGTTGTTTTTATCTTCACCAATTTCTAAAAAGAATTATGTGATAACCAAAAAATTAAAATCTCCACACCAAGTATAGAATCTATAGAAAGATAATGCATGCCACTAACCAAAATAAATCCCTCCATAAACGTAACATCGCAATGATTCATTAAAAATGTTCCATACTAAACAAATTATATACAAATTTAAATGTCTCACCGAAAAAATTATATTATCTCAACCTCACATGCTTACCACATAAACATTTTGAATTTTTTTTAAATGGGATAGATAATTTTTTCCATTTTGTTTTATCTTTGCCAATTTCTAAAAAAAAATATGTGATCCTTAATCAAAAAATTAAAATCTCCACACTAATTATACTAATTATAAAATCTATGGAAAAAATAATGCATGCTACTAACTAAAAGAAATATTTATATAAACATCACATCATAATGATTCATTAAAAATGTTCCATACTAAACAAATTACATACAAATTTAAATGTCTCGCTGAACAAATTACATTATCTCAACATGTCAAGCTTACTGAAAAAATTTAAAAATACTATGATTCTGGACCAGAAAAATTAAAATATCCACACTAAGTATAAAATATATAGAGATAATACATGCCACTTACCAAAAAAACTTACCACATAAACATTTTGAAAAAATTTAAAAATAATATATGATTCTTGACCAAAAAATTAAAATATGCGCACTAAGTATAAAATATCACATCATAATGATTCATTAAAAATGTTCCATACTAAACAAATTACATACAAATTTAAATGTCTCGCTGAACAAATTACATTATCTCAACATGTCAAGCTTACTGAAAAAATTTAAAAATACTATGATTCTGGACCAGAAAAATTAAAATATCCACACTAAGTATAAAATATATAGAGATAATACATGTCACTTACCAAAAAAACTTACCACATAAACATTTTGAAAAAATTTAAAAATAATATATGATTCTTGACCAAAAAATTAAAATATGCGCACTAAGTATAAATTATATAGAGATAATGCATGCCACTTACCAAAAGAAATCCCTCCTCCATGAACGTCACATCGCATTCATTTATTTTGCACATATCATTACTTAAAAAAATATTTTAACATGTGACATTATTTAAAAACATACTTTAAGGAACATAAATCGCACGGGCTATAAGATAGCCTTTAGTCACGACCTATAAGATGGCCTTTAAAAAATTATTCATTTAGCATGGGATACTACTTTAAAAGAAAACTCTTTAAACAATGGAATTTACACATGTTTATCATTTATATTCATGGATGATAAGATTTCCGAATTATGTTTTGAAGGTTGCCCACATGAGTGATCACTCTCATAAGCACAAACCTTTTTAGAGGTAGCATAATGATGGTAGAACTAATGATAGTGATCCCTTATTCAAATGTGTAAATGTTAGTATAGTGATACCCCATCCTCTAGTATGATAGTGGGATCTTATCCATGTGAAATATATCATTATACGGGTACCCTATTCTCGAGCATGCTTAGTATACAATACAAAACTAATAATAATGGGTACTTTACGCCCTTCTAGTTTGGGAAAACAAGTTTATATTGGTGAAATTGTTGGAAACAAAGACAACTTTTGGTTAATCGGATAAGGTTTATGTCATGTCTAAGAGTTTTAAAGTCTCTTTTATAAAGGATTTTATAAATTACCAATTAAATTAAATAAATATTTAATTTAAATATCATGTTTGAAACAAAATTTCTTGAAGAGTTCACATAAGGAAATCAAGAATCGAGAGAGATGGTTCTGAAGAAAATTTCAATTTGATGGTTCTGAAGAAAATTTCAATTTAGTGTTTAATAGATGCGGTCTCAGCAGCGGCCAACATGGTTACCAAAGGGGAGGGAGTGGAACCCCCTCCTACAAGCAGGTAGTGGTGGACAAAGGGAAAGGCCCACGAGGTGTCGGTTTCAAAGAACCTTTGACAGACACCTCGAGATCAGGATCGAAAAAGAATCAAGAGGGTAACCAAGAAAAAAGTGATCGCGTGGGGGAAGAGGCCAGAGAAGCCCATAACGACGTGCAAGAAATGACAAACCCCAGTGGGGTAGATGGGCGCAACCTGTGTAAACCTAAAACAATATTGATACCCAAGGTGATACTAGAAGATCCCCAAACACAAATCTTTTGGGATAAGATGAAGACACATGCATTGATCTGCAAGTTCATGTGCCCGTGGCCCACAGAAAAAAAGTTGTGCAGTTGGATAAAATACCAATGGAAGCCAAGTGGAGAAGTTGAACTCCACCTAGGATCGAAAGTATTCTTCACTGCAGTCTTTATGAACATGGAGGATAGGGATAAAGTCTTTGAGAGGGGGGCATATTTCCACGCCTCAGTAGGGCTGTACATGCGTCCATGGAAGGAAAAATTCTCCCCAGAGAAAGAAACCTTTAAAAATGTCCCAGTCTAACTAAGGCTTTACTCCTTACCGCTAGATTTTTGACTGCCATCCTCCTTCGAAGCAATAGGGAACAAGCTTGGAAAATATGTCAAAACATAGGAAACAACTTTAAAAGGAAGATATACATCCTATGCAAGGATCTGCATAGAGATGGATGTCTTGGGGGTGCTCCCGGAAGCCATAAGCTTGGAGTTTAGGGATGAGGAATGGATACAAAACATAGACTACGAGCATATCCCATTTTGATTCAAAATAAGGCATGAACATGGACACCTACTAAGAGAATGTCCTCTCAATAAAAAACAAGAAACGAAAAACACCAAACTACAGCAGGATGAGGATGGTTTTGTGAAGCCAAATCACAAAAGCAGAGGAAACAAAAGACAAGGGAAGGCCCCAACAAGAAGCAACCCGGAAACTAGGATTAGAACAGAAGGAAGAGACAGGCCCAACCAAGGGGAAGAAGGAGGAAAGGAAAAGACGAAAGCTAGGGAAGCTAGTGAACAAGAAACTCATGAGAACAAAGAAAATCCAAGCAACAAGGGAGAATAGGGAGGTAGCGCAAGTCCTATGGAAGGAGGAAACAAAGATGCTAACACCCCAATGCAGGAGGTAGATGGAGATGCAAAGATGACACCAAGCGAGGTAGGAATAAAAGACCCAGATCTCAGAGACATTGTGGAAAGGAAAGGAATATATCTCCTGAACATACTGGAGCAATGTAAAAGGAAGGGAGTTGACAATGTGCCAGCGGAACAACTAGATCGCATTCAATATCTCTTCCTCCTAAGGGAGGAAGAAAAATCTAGATGGACCAAGCACATGCATGGTGAGATAGGACACATGGAAATCAAAACAGGCGATGGACAACCAAAAACCTCACCCAAGCAAGCAAGGTGGAAGAAAGGCAAGAAATCAAATAGGGTAGCCCCACAAGAACTAGGAGCCCTGTTGATAAATTCAGGTAAGATTAAAAAGCTCTTCCCCAACTCCCCCCCACATGTTTAAATGAAGATTATAACATGGAATATAAGAGGCCTAAATAGCTGAAGAAAGAAATGAATCCTTAAAAATAGACCGAGGAAGGAACAACTTGACCTCAATTTCATTCAAGAGACAAAATGCACTTTAGACATAATGGAAACAATCAGTAAAAAACAATGGAGTAAGTACAAGATGTTGGTTGTCGAAAGACAACAGACAGAGGGAGGTATTCTCACCTTATGGAACCCACAATCAGTGAACCTACTTGTAGCATAAACCACGATACATACACTTTCTATTAAGATGCAAATTATAGGGAACACGACGAAAATTGTATGCACTAATGTGTATGGCCCCCAAGTGATGGAGGGAAAAAAGAGAATGATCCTAGACCTAGAGAACCTAAAATATCGAACCGACAACCTCCACTGGATCCTGGTTGGGGATTTCAACATCATCACTACTCTTGCTGAGAAAAAAGGGGGCACCAGGAGACTAGACAGAGATGTGGAAGAATTCTCAGCTTTCATTGACATGATGGTGCTTGTGGACATCAGGACCAACAATGGAAATTTCACCTGGAACAACAAATGACTAGCTCACCACCAAGTAGCTACAAGGCTAGACAGATTCTAGGTGTCAGAATCCATAATTTTGCAGGGACTAACTTTGGACTGCAACATCCTCCCCTAGGGGGGATCAGACCACTGGCCAGTTCAATTGGAAGCCAATTTTCAAACCACACCGAATAACAGACCATTTAGATTTGAGAAATTTTGTATTGACCACCCCACCTTCAAGGAGAACATCAACCAATGGTGGCGGGAGGAAATACCAGACCAAGGGACAAGGATGTTCAAACTATTCAAGAAACTCAAGTACATCAAACAAAAACTCAAGGAGTGGAACATAGAAGTATTTGGAAACATAAACCAGGGGAAAAAAAGTATCGAGGACAGAATGAGGAAGCTCTGAGAACTTTTTATTGAAGAGGGATACAAAAAGGATTAGAAAAAAGAAGAGATCCAAATGACCCAGGAATGGAAGCAAGATGCTAGCAGGAAGAAACTTTGTGGCACCGAAAGTCCAGAATAAGGTGGCTAAAGGAAGGGGAGAGGAATACCAAGTTTTTCCATATAACAACTATTGTAATAAGATCGCATAACAAAATCTTGAATATTAGGGATCAGGACAGGATCGAAAGAGAATCCCACTGGTCAATCACTTCCAGGGGATAGCCAAAGAGCCCAACCAAGACAGATCCGAGGCCATACAAAGAATAACTCAGCACATCTCCAAGTTGGTCACATAGGATCAAAATGTCAGGCTAAGAAAACCCATCGCAAAGGAAGAAATTGAACAAGTGGTCCAGGAGATGCCCAATGGAAAGGCCCCAGGCCCATATAGCTTCACAATAGAATTCTTCAAATCCTGCTGGGATGTGGTTAAGCATGACATTTATGGGGTGGTGGAGGACTCCAAGCACTCAGCATCCATCCTAAAAGATTTAAATTCCACAATGATCACTCTAATCCCAAAAGAAAATGAATCTAGGACCCTAGACCACTACAAGCCTATAGATTTATGCAATGTAGTTTTAAAGATAATATCCAAAGTCATATCCAATAGAATGAAACCACTCCTTCCCGCACGGATTTCATAGGAACATGTGGGTTTTGTGGAAGGAAGACAAATCCTAGACAATATCATCCACGCCCATGAGATTATTCACACATTGAAAATCCAAAGGAGAGGGGGGATGATAATCCAACTTGACTCGGCGAAGGCCTACGAAAAAATAAGTTGGCACTACATGGCCAAGATGCTGGAAGCTTTTGGTTTCGACCAACACTGGATCAACTGGATCGTCACTCTAGTCTCAATGACAAGATACTTGTTGTTAATCAATGGAGCCCCAACCAAACCTTTCTGTCTTTCTAGAGGCATAAGACAAGGGGATCTGATGTCCCCCTTTCTATTCATTCTAATTATGGAAGGGCTAAGCAGAAGCATAAAAAGTGCAACTACAACTGGTGAAATAAAAGGCCTCAAACCATTTGAAAACTGTCCAAACTCCACACACCAACAGTTCATTGATGATGCCCTGCTCCATGGCACACCCATGGTAAAGGAAGTAAAGTATTATAAAAGAATTTTAGAACACTTTGGGGAATCCTCGAGGGAGGAAATCAACGACTCCAAATCCATGATATATTGTTTCAACACTAATCCAACAATTCAAAGAAACTTGGTCAACATTCTAGGGTTTGAACGCAAAATGCTCCCAACGAAATACTTGGGAATCCCCTTGATAGAAAGAGCCTGCAAAAATTCTATGTGGGAAGGATTTATCAACAAAATGAAGGAGAGGGTAAAAAATTGGACATACAGAGCTCTAAACTTGGCCGAAAGGCTTATCCTCACCAAAACAGTTCTATAAGCAATTACGACGCTTATGATGTCAGTGTTTCCAACCCCCAAAGGACTACTACAAAAGACAAGAGCCATCCAAAGATATTTCCTATGGCGAGGCATAGAAAACAAAAAGAAATGGGCCCTGGTGGCCTAGGACAAGGTATGCAGACCAAAAATCAAAGGCGGCCTGGGGTTACAAGACCCACAGGTAACCAACGAGGCCTACAGGGAAAAGCTCTGGTGGAGATGGGTAAAAGACAAATTGGTGCCATGGGCGAACATATGGAAGGCCAAGTATGCCCCGAACATCAATGACCAGGAGAAAATTCGGTCCATGGGAACAAGGGAGGGATAAACCATCTGGAATCTCGCCTGGATAAATAAGAACTAGATCCAGAATCATAGATGGTAGAAAAACAATGTTCTGGGAGGACGCATGGAAACAAGAACCCAGAATGGAAAATTCGGACAAGAAGGAGCTCCAACAGGAAATGATTGGGCAAGGAAAAATAAAAATACATCAATACTAGAAGCAAAGGGATGGTAGTGCTAGATGGAGGATCTGAAACAAGATTAATCCAAAAAATAGAGCCTGGATCGAAACAATAAGGAAAGAGGTGGAGGAGGAATTGGGGAAAAGGAAAATTGGGGTCTCGAAAGATGATTACCAATTGAGGTGGGGTAGGAAAAATGGGGGAGGATTCAACTTAAAATAAGCATGTTATTACATTGTGGGCCAAGACCAAGAAAAACCAGAGCATCAGTGGGAAAAGATTTGGAAAAGTCCCCAATGGCCAAAAATAAAAATGTTCGAATGGCTAGTTCTACACAACCGGATTCTAACCTAGGAGATCCTCATGAAAAGGGGTTTCATAGGTCCCTCTCGTTTCCATATTTGTGAATTCAAGGAGGAAACAACTGATCACCTCCTCGATGAATGCAGTTACACATCAGAAATTTTGGATTGGGCGGCAAGAATCTACCACCAATCCAATAGGGTCTGGGGAAACATTAGCGCAACCATCAAAAACTGGAATGAGAGTTACAATGAAAATGAAATGGTGAAACTTTGTTGGAATCTAACGACGAGGATGATCAGTTGGGAAATCTAGAAAGAAAGGAACCGATGCATCTTTAGGAATGACAACCTAGCAACGTAAAGGCTAAAGGATGGCATAAATAGTTTCTCAAATAAGAGAAACGGTGCAGAGATGCAACTGTAATAAGGAGAAATCTCAAATTACAGACAAAGACTCCTGCATCCTGATTTTTTTCCATCTAAAGGAATTGCGCAACAACATACCTATGGGGCATGATCTGCAACTCCATATAGGAGCCCGCAACTGGACTCCCCCTCTGTCAGGGTTCCTTAAAATGAATTTTGATTGGGCGACAAAAGGAAATACAGGAGTGGTAGGGGCAGGTGGAGTGTGTTATCACTCTGTAAATTCCCAGAGGTTGTTATGAGGTAATAAGAAAATTATCAGAGGTAACCTTAACCAATCGCTTTGAAACTAGAAGCTAGACCTACCAGTTTCAAAGAGGGATCTCTCTGTGAGTTTTAACTTTGTTTGAGTTTTCAAGATTTTAGGCTAGTTAGAAAGAATATAACCAAGTTGTTTGTATTGTTTTTGAATGAAATGGTTGAATATCACTTACGCTTCCATTGGGCTATGGGGTTTGTTTTTAAAAGATAGAAGTTAAAGACAACCATTACAAGATTCATTTCACATGGCGATATAATGCTAATGCTGGATTCTTTAGGAATAAAAAAGGTGGATTGCTGAAAAGGTGAGATATCAGTTAAAACATGAAAGCATTTAAGAATTTCTTTGTTATAACATCATAGGAAAAACATTTAAATCTATAAAATATTAAGAATATAGTACACAATGGTAAATTCTGCAACTTTAACTTCCTTTAAAGATTAGATTTAGAAAGACAATATGATAACTGAGAAGGAAAAACTTGTACACAGACAAAGGGAACTTCACCAACAATTGAAACATAGGAATCCTGTGAAACTTTTCTTTGTATTACTGGAATAACTTCTTGATAAAAATTACAGCAACTAGAGCTTGCTCGGGCATAAAGATCAACAACCCTCGATACTTCTAAGTTGGAAATATTTATAATAAAAGTTACAACGACCCTGTCATTAATGATCATGATGTGATGGAGTCTGAGTCTAACTAACTAACTAACAAAATGCAGAAATGTAGTAACTAATGATGATGTGTCAAATATTTCATGCTAATTTCGGGGAAGATTGTTGGTGAGTCATTCGGATGACTTCGACTGTGCTGGACGTTGAGCTGGACGAGGATTTACCTTTACTCGATCAATTCACACAACTCACCCCATCTTTGTGGGATTGGGATGGTAACTTTCAATAGCCAGCGGTAGACTTCGTCCATCTCAGTGTATTTAGCAAAAGTCGGCTTGATGAGGAAAATGTATTTAATTTCATGTTGTATACTGAGGTCATGCTGTAGAGTCTCCAAGAACTCTTTGCCAGTGATGCTGCCTTGTATTCTTGAAAACTTGGAACTATCTTTTGCCACAGTAGAAATATTTTGCTTGTAATTGAACAAAGTCATTAATTTATCATTCAAGACTTGTAGATCAGGAAGACCCTTTTTCTGTAAGGCTTCAATCTTGCTAAAAAATCTCTGAACTCCAATGTCCATGTTCTAAGCCTTTTCCTCCAATTGTAACATTAATCCTCTTTTAGTCAACACTCTTTTTTCTTCGAGGATAGTCTCTGTTCTGTATTTGAATTTTAGTTCTTCGAGCTCTTCTTTGGTTTTTGAGTTCAAAAACTTGATGATCTCATTGGCTACCGATGGCATTTCATTCAATTCTTTTCTTATCTTGTCAATGGCCTATCATCTCTTTAACAATAGATCATGTTGTTCAAACATGATTTGCACCATGGGCCAAATCGCGTTTATGGAATTAGAGATATCTATCCAGATATTTTCCTTAGCCTCTGCTAATGTCTTTCCTGCCATTGTTTGTTTCTAAAGCTGTTGTATTTCCTGCTTAAGATTATCTGCTACCTATCTCTCAACATTATATCTTGTTTGGAAAGAAGATTTGAGTTCATGGAGATTTTCGACCCCCCTTTTCAACCTATTAATCTTTGTTTCTTGCAAATTCATTTCCTCCATGGACTTTGCTAGCTCCACATTTTTTTCCAGTGCTGTTAATGGGGTTGCTGATGGAATTTCTGCAGTAGTGGTTGTTGGCATAGATGTTGTACTGACTTCTGCTATGGAAACTGCAGTCAATGGAATGACTTCCATCAGGGTCGATTGTTCCTTCTCTTTCAATAAATTTTCCAACTTTGCCTCCATTTCCCTGAGCTGTGCGTTCTGCTGCATGATAAGTTTCAACAATTCTTCTTTCTCATTTTCTGCCTTGGCTATCTCTTTGGCTTGTGAATTTTCTGTTGGTGGAAATTTTAGTTGTTTTCTTAGATATGTAATGTCAGCATTATTTTTCTTTATCATCTCCTCAACTACTTTTACATTTGAGGTATCGTACCCGATCTTGAGCACCAACTCCTCTAAGGATTTTACTCTGTTGTCTTTTGCAAAAGAGGATATCTTTTCCAACTTCAATTGGGTCTGAACATTTCTTAAAGATACCTGTAACTTATCTGCGGTAGAGGAAGCATGTGCCAATGTGGAGAAGACCATTTCTCTAGTTTGTCTGTGCAAATCCATCTGGTCAGCTAGATGGACTTGTTTAGTGTCAAAAACAATAATTGACCTCTTGTAGTCAGTGATCTCTTTGGGGTGAGGCACCTGTGCTTGCAGGAATTCCATATGCATTCTTCCTTTCTCTGTATCAAAGGCTGGCAATAGTCTGTGCTGTGCTGTGGAGGTTTGCTTCTAGAACTGGGAGTAGGTGCTATTAGTCAACATATGGTTATTCTTTTTAATCATATAGTATTTCTCAAAAATGTTTACAGGTGCAGATCCTTGTGGAGTTTGGGTGGTCACAACCATCTCTGTTTGCTTCTTTGAAGAAGAAGTGGACACCACCTGCTGTCTTCTTTCAATCACTGTGGTAGAGTAGGGCTCTTCCTCATCATACATGTGAGTAGCATGAGTGGTTTTGGGTTTCTTGTTGTATACCTGAAAAATCTTCTGCTGATACCTCAGTAATTGAAGGTGAATCATCCTTTCTTGGCCTTTTTTCCTTGGGTATCTGAGGAGTAGCAGTCTGTGAAAAAGAGACTGAAGGAACTTCCTGTTGTTCATTATCTACCAGAGTGTTTTCTTCCCACTCTGTTTGGTTCACATACTTCTCAATTTCTGGTTTGAGGACGTGAGCATAAGGTGAGCTCTTGTTTTTGGATCTCATCTCTACAATGATCCCATCCGGATCATAGTGCCAAATGAAACTGGTGTTGAACTTCATTTCCTACAGTATTTTATCTGCCTCTTCTCCAATAGCTTGATTGTTGCAAATAAACGGTCCAATTTTCCCTTTAATCCTCTTCAGAGACAAAAAATGAATGTCATCTGAATTTATCATCTGATGAATATATTCTAGTGCAAATATCCAGACCGATACATGATTAGGTAGTTTATACGGAGCCAGTTCACACCCGTACACTTTGATTTCTGTATGATTCTGGTATAAGAACCAGTCCCCAGTCTTTGCGAGATCTGAAAGGTACAGAACCCTTTGGATATCCTCATTTATCCTTGGCTCTAGTCTTCCACTGAGCATGCCTACCACTAGATGATAGAAAAGATCGATGAATTGTTTGAAAGTGAACTCAATTGAGCTTCTCTTGAGCAACGATGTCCATAAAGTGACTGCTTGAGGTTTTCCTTCCTTGTCCATCTTCTGCATGTGAAAGGAAAATTTGTTCGCTTGATAAAACATGAACATGTAGGCCATTATTGAAGAATACTAGAACATGTCTTCTGTAGGGAAATTTTCCAGTAGGTCGTGTAGGTTCTCGGCCAAGAAACCGCTGTAGTCGAAATGGGTGGACACTTTCTCTTCAACAGAGAAAATGGTTAGGAAACCTAAGATAGGTTCATCCACCCATTCGTTCGAGAAATAACTGGGCAAACAACACAATGTCGAGATAATCTGATTTCCCTTTTCGGAAAATATGGACGAGTGATAGGGAGGATTCTTCTTGGGGAATTGGGCATCTTGTGGAAGGAACAACTCTAAGATTTATGCTCTTTGGGGAAATGTCAGGTTCTAATACAACTCTGTTAGAATTTCAATTGTGAGGGGAGAATGGGGTTCGGCTCTGGGTACTTGCATCATATGATCGATGGCGTCAGGTGAAATAAGGAAAAGGGTTTCTCCAGACGAAGATACAATGGATCTAGGATCAGGGAGGTAGTATGCTTGGCACTTGAGGGTGAATTCAGGAAAATGATAGACTTAGGGAAAAAGATACAGCAAGAGATTTGACTGCCAAAGCCCGATTTCATCACTTTGATCGATGAAGGTGTCTCTGAGCCATGACTGCAGCTCAACAAAGTCGAATTCAGACTTGGTTTCTAAGATTAGATAGTCTTTATCTGCTAATGGGATCCGATCGAGATCAACAGGAGGTGGGAGAAAAGGATTTTCCTCTGCATTTGATTTTTTACTTTTGGGCGCCATTGATTTCCTCTAGTACTTGCACACAGAACACACGTTAGTAGGATAAAAGCTCTAGTTGGATGAGGTGTTGCAGAGGTGAAAGAAAATGAGTCTCTGATACGTAGGGAGTGTGAGTGGAATGGGAACTGGCCAAAATGGGGTTGAATTTGAGTGAACGGGTATCCGTTGGGCAAAGAAGGACATGTCAGATGAACAACGGGTATGTGGCCAGTCATAAATGGCCAACGAGTCATCTAGAGCGTGAGAGGGTGAGGTTAAGGAGATCTGACGTATGAAAATGATTGACGTGCAGAAAGGCGATTGGGAGATGAACGAACAAGATATGACCTGTAATGATTAAGAGGATGGGATGTGATGATGGGGTCGTGACATGGAACTTCCAAAGGGTCGTTGAGGGATGCGACACCTTGGGATGGAAGTGGTGAGTTGGACAAATGGTAGGCTTCAAATGTTTGGAGAAGAGGAGTTAGGATCCAATGGGGTGATGCCACGTTGGGATGGGGCTCGCCTAGACTTTACTTCATTCCGGACCCCCCCGTCACCGTTAAAGGTCGAAAGGTTGGGGGGGTTCCGGGATCATTTGCTTGACCATTGATCTGGGTGAAACTAAATCTGCTGCTGATTTAGGCGCGTTCTTTAAACACCATGTCGGACCCCCCCCACCATTAAAGGTAGAACAATCGGGGGGATATAGAATCTCCTATGGACCGTCCGATTATGCACAGATGGGATGATCGTAGATCTGAGCGCGCCTTTTAAATATCTTTTCGGACCCCCCCACCCACCGTTAAAGGTCGAATGATCGGGGGGGGTCCGGAATCTTTTGTGGACTGTAGATCTGAATGCCAACAGCTTAGTTGTAGATCTGGGCCCGATCTTTAGTCTCCAGGGCGTAATTTGATATATGATGCAAAACTTAGGATAAATGACTTTTTGTGGGTTTTGCGTGCAGTTTCTTTTGCTTTTTATCGCCATGGGGTTAGAAAAACATTTCATTATCAAAATCCTGCAGTTTCCATCGATCATATTACACATTTTATTGAAAATAAACCAACTAAACTATGTCCTAACCTACTCCTTTGCGCCCTTAGCCCAACTTAAACTGTTGGGCTAAGAAAATACTCTACCTAGGGGCTATTTGACCAAGATTAGACTATTTGGTCAAACTTATTCACTAACTAGCCTAATTACTTGGCTAAGGTTAGAAAATTTAGCCAAGATTATTCACTAATCCTAGGTACTTAAATTCAAAAGACTTGACCATGTTTAAACTATATGGATCAAGTCATTGTCATTTCATGGGGCTTTGATCCATTTTCTTTTTCCCTCTTTCATTTTTTTCATTTTTTCTTTTTCTGTTTCTTTTCTTTTCATTTCTTTTTTTTGTTTTTTGTTTTTTTTAGAATGCAACACCATCTGCAAGTCAAAAACACTAAAGGGAAAAAAATTAAAATCAACAGTTGATCCTATATAATTATAGGGTTATAACAGTGGCTCCACCTGGGGATGGTATTCTCCTTGCAAGATGCAAAGAATCCTATTTTTTGTTGTCTTGAAAAATTTCTTCTAGAGCTTCTTATGTTATCTGACTTGCTTTATTTCGGAAATTTGATGACATCTTCAGTGTCTTAGGGCCTTCTCTACGGGATTCAAACATCTGAACAAAAAAACCTGTACCTCAAAAAACTCGTAAAATAAATGATATGTACAATGGAATGAAAAGGTGATCTCTCTACTGAGGTGGAAAGTAATGCTTCAACATCCTTCCATTTATAGGTCCCCTTGACAGGTCTGATCCATAACTGTTAGCAAGTATAAAAGCATTATTTTCTCTGAAAGCCTGAATGGTGTAAGGACCCTTCCACAAGCTATCAAACTTTCCATGTTTACCTTTATCTTCATTTCTGGAATCCCACCTCAAAACTCGATCACCCAATCCGAAGTTATCCTCTTTGGTTCTCTTGTCATAAATCTTTTTAATATTTTCCTGGATCACTTGAGTTTTGTTGTAAACTGATATGAAAATATTGGGCTGACTTGTTATGCTATGCAAGCACCCTCTACTTCATAAAAATAAAACTTTACAGGACCTTGCTCCATGTGTTAAAATATGCAAGATAGATTGTTCAGTTCAGGTATGGTTTGATTATAGGGAAGTTGTATAGATTGGATACAGGGTAGTGGTATAGGTTGATACAGTTGTACAACTGTATATCTCACAGTGACAGGTTGACAGTGGTTCCATCATTCTACTTCTACTTCAGGGCGGTTGGATGGGGAAAGGATAGGTGGTTGTAGCCACCTTCCGGTTGTAGTAGGAGAACATATGGGGTTGTAGCCTCCTTCTGGTTGTAGCTAGAGAATTGGGGAGTTGGAGGTTCCCTCAGGTTGTAGCCTCCTTCTGGTTGTAGCTAGAGAATTGGGGAGTTGGAGGTTCCCTCAGGTTGTAGCCTGAGAAACCAGGGGGTTGGAGCCTCCTTCTAGTTGCAGCTGGAAAACAAAGGAAGTTGGTGCTTCCAATGAATGTAATTATTCAAGACATATAAGAAAAATCATTCTGTGGTTTTCTCCTGATTTGGGTTTCCACGTAAAACACTGGTGTACTGTGTATGTGTGAGATTGTTTATTTCTTATTGCTCATTATTGGATAATAATTCTACATTGATATAAAATTTGAAGAAAAAGGATTATAATTACCCTATTACCGATTCACCCCCCTCTCAGTAATCCAACAATATGCACCCTCTACCCCTCATTATAATTGATTACTTCAACCTTCACTAGTTCATCTTCTGATGGATTTATACCCCACTGTCGAGTGCTATTGGAAGGCCCGGTGCTAAATTGAAAGGAAGGATGATAGGTCTTTTGGGAAACAAACATTTGTTTGTATTGTTCCCCCATGTGGAAAAAATCCACCTATCCACATGCTTGTTTACTTTACGGTTGATTTATGTATAATGTTCCTTTGATTATATACAATTGTGAATTCTACTATTTTTTGAAGGTCAAAATCTCTAGTTCATTTATTTATTTCTTGTCACCATTTTCACACATTCACTTTTCTAATCAGAACCATAGGGGAAACACAACATCCTCATTGTTCTATACGCTTGCAGAATCTACCTCCTATTCTAAGAGAGGTCCCTAGTGTTGCCAACTCACCAACTCAACCATCTCACACTCCCGTGAGTGCTACTGTCTTGGGATCTTCTTTACTGGGTTCCACTTTGCTTCGGCCAAATACCCAAGGTAATCCATCTATTGGTTCTCCTTCACAAGGAGGCGGGAGTCAAACTTCTTCTCAAGGAAGAAGTACAAACCCACCAAATCCATCTCGAGGGACAGGTCCATCACCTACACACATAATGTCTTGAGATAATCCTCCACCAAATATCCCCTTACCATACTTGGAATCCCCCAACATTCCTGATCTAACCAAACTTACGAATGATCCCATTTACATGATTCCACCTTGCCCAATATGCCTACAAAATTGCCTTCAAATATTCCAAAGTTTGAAGGAAAACCAAGGGAAGATCCCACCAACCATGTTATGACCTTCCACTTATGCTGCTCTTCAAACAACATCATGGATGATTCCATCTGCTTGAGGTTATTTCAAAGAACTCTCATGGGTTCATCAGCCCAATGGTACGTGGACGAAAAATCAGGGTCCCATGTGACTTTTGAATCATTGGCCAAGGCCTTTTCGTCCTTTTTACAATTATCAGTTCGTCATGATATTGGATTATAACTTTTCTCTGAGTTTAAAAAAATCACTGTTGTCCATATTGCCGACCACATCCATGAATGGTATCGACGACATAGTTTGTGTAAAGTGGAAACCACCAAAGAACAATGCCTCGATTGGTTTCTCAAGTCGCTCATCTCTGTTATTTTCAAAGATGTAACATCCACCTTTCCTAAATCAGAAGAGGAATCCATTAGCAAGGCCCAACAATTTGACCTCATATATGCCCAGTCAGGTTACTTATACATAGTATTGCCTGATGCACCAAGGCTCCTACCATTTGGTTAGGACAAACCTGGAATGTCCCACGCTGCATATGGGTTGATTGGTTCTATGACACACCATAACCCTTACGGCCACCCATCACCTAATTATGGTGAAAATCAATAGCCTCAACCATATGGAGGGACATCATATTACCCTCCTCCACCTCACCAACAATCATTCCATGTTGTTCCCCCTCCACCATTGGGGGGACCCCCACTGATACCCATGATGCATCTGGTCCCTTAATCAAGTGTGGGTCCACCCCCAACCCCCATATATAATCCATACCGTAGTGGAGGTACTTCAACTTCCTATACTTCATATGGATTGTCTCCACAAAACAATCCATATTTTTCATTTCCCGGTACTCCCCAGCCGACTTCTCCTCCACCTGTACAACCACATGTTTGCATTAGCTTTGTTCAACCCTCTCCCATTCAACAGATTCATTATTTTGAACAATTGAATACAAAAAATACGACCCATCATCCGAATAATGCTAAGAAGAAAGGAAAAAACTGAAACAACAACAACCTGGTACCATGAGGAAATAACCCCCAACAAAACCATCCCGCTAGGGGAAACTATAATCAAGGAAACCAGAACCCCCAAGGGGGAAAAAATAACAATCAACCATGTCAAGGGAAGAACACTAATCTCAAAAATAACTTCCCTTGCACTCTATGTGGTGAGTATGGACATTATACTCACCACTGCCCCCAAATTTTCAATTACAAATAGATGAAAGAATCCATGAACATACAACACCCTCCAACACCGCCTACCCCTCAAAACACCCCACAACATTACTTGCAACCACCACCTCCGGCTACTTTTCAAAACCACATTCCACACCAAGGTGTGATGAATACCCAACATGAGGTAAAAACTGCTCCACCACATATGGGGCAATATCAAAACCCAGGTCCCACTCAACCCAGGAATCCGACCAATTGCAACATCCTCCTTACCAACGAAGAATAAATTCTTCTACAAAAACGTATTCATCCATATGACATGCCTCCTTACTCTACACCAATCACCTCAAAATCATCTCTTGTGCCAGTAGGACAACCCTTGATGATTCCACACCCTAACACTGAACCCAGCCCCCGTACACCCCTCCTACCTTTACAACAGAACATACATAACCCTCATTCTAGGGAAACCCATAATTACAATTTGGTCGATGACTTAGCACAGTCTCATGAAACCATGTTTGTGTTAGAGGTCCTCCAAACATGTCCATCACAGTGCAAATCCTTTCTTTCCGGCTTGGAGGAAGTTGACCCTGCTGATACTCGACTCATCACCTTTGATCTAGATAGTAGAGAACCACGCCTCCCTGCCCTAGTATCTTTTCAGATACTAGTTAAGATCGAGAACATCATAGTTCATCGACGCATCATCAATAAAGGTGCATCCACATGCATCATGTCCAAATTAGTATGATAGAAACTCGACTCACCTGAGCTAGTACCCTCCTCCATCACCTTGAGAGCTTATGATGGTCAACCATCATCCCCTGAAGGGATATTTCAATATGTCCCTATAGAACTTGGGGGAAAAACTATCTTGATTGACATTGAAGTTATCGATGCCCCACTTGATTACACCATATTGTTCTGGCGTAGCTACATGTATGCTATGAAGGAAGTATCCTCTTCTGTGTTTCGTACGATGATGTCCCCCCATAATGGGAAAATCATCACCATCGACCAACTTATGCATTACGAGCCTAGTCATTCTATCAACATTAATAACATCCTCTCTCTTGTTCTTGCTAGCTTGGACGCTTTTCTAGTCATCAACATTGGCCCTAGAATATTCAAAAACCCATCCTTATTAGGAACTTATCATGGAGCACCACCTCTCCTCAACCCATATTCTTTAGCACAAGTGTGTATAGTTTCCTCTAACAGACTCGATATCAGAGACACTACTCTTCTCACCGAGGCCCCTCCCCACATCAAAGTTCCACCAGTCAAAGAACTATTAGGTCATAAGTTCCCTGAGAACACGACTTCACCGCTTGTCCTGGATTCCTCCCCACCCTTCAAGGGTAAATTATGGTTTGGGAGATAGTCCCCCAAGACATTTCCCAAATTCCAATTTTTTACCCCCCACCTAGAGTCCAAGCATTCTAGGTAGCTTCTACCCTCATCCTTCCTAACATGGTTCTCGCCATCCCTATATGGTATCTCCATACACCCTCTATGGTCCCTGCACCATATCTCCCTCCTTAGACATAAGTATTACCTATGCAGATTCCAGTACAGGGCCCTACCACACCACCCCCACCCTCAACTAGTGGCACCACTACCAATACTGGGGCCAGACAAAGGAAGAACGATCCCATAGCTCCACTACCCCCCCAAACTCAACCTCCTTGCGCACTATGCGAAAGAGGACACCCCACTAATAGATGTTCTACTCTTCCTGAGTTACACAATATTATCCATCTCCCTAGAGAAGCCCCATTGCTTGCTACTCCACCAAGTACATCCACCATTACTATAGAGTCATCAACCACATGAAATAAAGGGTTATGAACCAAATTCACTTGTTCCATATGCTCAGAATATGGTGATTACACTCATCATTTCCCATATTTACCTCAATTCCACCAAACATTATCCGTAGTACGCCAAACATCTCGACCAGAGCCCTCTTATTCACTCCTTACTGAGGCCCACATTACTAATATTCGTTATATTTCATCATCAGTCCCCAAGCGAACGAGGTACTATCCACAGTATCGTGGCATTTGGTTCATGTCCAGCGAGCCATCACACCTCGTTCATGATTTCCCTTCCACATCCTCACCACTTGAGGACCAAAACACGTACCTCTCTGGTCCCAGTCCTCCTTGGGAGGTAGCATCATGTCTAGATCCTATCAGTACTCTATACTTGTGTATGGATATCAGAAGATCACCTATGGCATCTGACACCACACTTGTGCAATTGTGGCTGTAAAATAGTGGCCACCCTCCACTCCTCCATGGTGGGAAAACATGTGTGTCCACCGCATTAGTTGCGACTCTCATTGCCCCACGGGATCCAAAAGGATCCACAGACGCAATAGAGGTACCCTCTCCAGAAACCAAGCCACTAACACGAACCCAAACGCAAAGTCACCAGATTGGGCCAACTGACATCGGTTCAACAACAACATCATCTTAGTGTGCATCAGCACACCCCATGCAAATAGGTCCCCATCCAGGACTTTCTCCACCACCCTTTGTTGACCACCAATGATCCGTTGAGTACCTAATGATTCGTAGATCCTCACCACCATGGTCACGATGCACTTGGTAAGAAAGTCATCAATGGCCTCAATACATATGACTAAACTTGACATAGGGTTCATCCTAGTACAGTGTCAAGCCGCCATGGACTCTACCCGATCCTCCCCTGGAAGATGGGGATCAACAGATAGGTCCATCCCATAGAATGGGAGTCCCGTAAAAAAATACACATCCTCTATTGCAGAGAATGTCAACTTCTCTCCCCTCACAATAAAGCATTGCAGATCAGTGCTCCACATCCTAATGAGAAATTGTAGCAGGTACTCCTGCGACTGTATAAGGGGCTAGTCAAAGAACTTGAGAAACCTGTAGGCTCCCAATTGTCTATGCACATCGAGCCGAGCCCTCACAACCTCTTGTAACCCATCCCATTCCCGCTCCCACCAGTGGATCGACATCATGTGCTAGAGTATGTTTATCACCTACATCCACCCATAAACATCCGATCAACCACATAATCCATCAAAAATAATAAAAAATAAAAAAATCACAACCCCTTAGCCCGCCCATAATGCACGGCTTTCCCCTAGACATCTGCGCACATGTGTACGCCTATTCTTCATACAGTTGCACACTAGTGTGCAGTTTTTTGACATACAACTACGCAACTGTCAGTAAGACAGGAGAGAATCTCACGTGTGCATGTCTGTCCCACCCTCACGACCACCTACGTGGTTTCCTCAAGGAAAACCACACATTATGCGTAGGCTTCCTCAACACAACCACGCACTCCTCTATGCACGACTTTCAGGATACAACCGATGCATAATGTGTGGGAAACTAGGTTATACCCGTGCACATATGTGCGGGTATTCCCTCTTTTCCCGTGCACTTCTGGGCCCCTACCCTTAAAACCCCCTCTACAGACTTCCGTACAACCCCTACCTACAAAATATCAAATTCACAAGGTATAGGATGATAGGACCACTAGCCTATCTCTCGTTTCTCCTGAATCGGTTGCCTCACGCTCCCACAATATCGAAATCTACTCACAACTCTTTTTTTAGCTCAAAAATAGTGACAGGTACAAATGAGGTGGCATTATGGGCCCACCATCCATATATATCCCCTTTTTCCCAACTTCCACACTCTATTACAGGAGCCTAGAGCCTTCAGTTTTTTATTTATTCTTAGCCACAAGATCCTGAGCCCGCCATCTACACATTCACATTCCCCGGGTTATCATCTGCACTTGTTCCTGGAGGAGCATTTTTCTCACGTCACATTTAGGTACACATGCTCACTTTCAGTTTTATCAAATAGTGGTTATATGTTCTTTATCATTAGATATTGTTCACATCGG
This sequence comes from Picea engelmannii, assembly GCA_009831015.1. Classification (NCBI taxonomy): domain Eukaryota; kingdom Viridiplantae; phylum Streptophyta; class Pinopsida; order Pinales; family Pinaceae; genus Picea; species Picea engelmannii. The sequence continues at coordinate 336,222 of ML780426.1, read as the reverse complement.
GTATTTGGTTTTCATGTGTGAAGGTACTTGTTCAACAACCTTACATCCCCTTCAGGTATATGTTCGACACTGACATGTAAGTATTTCGTCTATAAATCAATTGCATATCCCAGTCAAACCCTATGACATTTGCCTTTAGTATCCCTACATTTGGCTCTGTAGTATCTTCACCTCTACCACATCTTGGTACTATCATCCGATAACACTCTCCCCCACATGAGTTGTTCCATTCATAGTTCCCCTTGGAAAATTTACACTCATGTTGATTTCAACCCCTAGGGATGGGAGTCTCGATAATATTATGCACTTTCGAGAATGAATCCCATACTTATTCTCATCATATTTCTAAACTTCCCAATGGACTCTCATGTCATATCATCTTGGTTCTATTGACTACATCTCTGCAGTATCATTATCCCTCCATCTCATCCACCATTAGTTTTCCCATATGAATATTATCCTCCATACATTTACCTAATACATAAACCCACCCATGGGGCCCCCACCCTCCACCAGTTATCTTTCAAAAACTTGCGCTCTAAATAGGCCAAACCACCTTTCACTGGGGCACCCATTTCTGTATCTGTATACTCAACCCAAATTATTATTTATTTCTTTCGTAATTGTATAAAGCCTTTGTTTCCATCATATACACAAATTTTTGTCGTCACCCTTGATGGCCTTCTTTACCTGAAAAAGAAACCCATATCACCCTTGGTTGGGGCATCCACCTTTGTTTTCATACAAACATTGTTCACAAACCCCAAGTATCCCAAGCCCATGTACCCACGATCTCTAAGTTTTCTCACTTCATTAGCCTAGGACATAGTTTAACCCCACATCTAGTCGTCCCCATGAAGCTAGATCTAGATTTATAGTTGATGCCAATCATCCCTCAACACCCCAACCAAGGGAAGTATCGAGTCCCAAAGCATCTTGACTTTGTCCATGTTACTCATCTGTATCTAATATCATCTATTACTTAGTGGATTTCAAGGAATCCCTTAGCTTCTTCGCATGGCATATCCCTTCATGTCAACATAAACATAGTTTCAAGAAGGGAGACAATATCTTGACTCTCATTTTTACAATGAGGAGTCTCAGATGACACAAAGAGAATCATCATTTCTTTATGCTTCCGTTGACCCCCATAACATTCGACTTCAGAAAACTATCATGTTAAGGTGAGTATTACTATGTGACCATTGCAGTTATTTCATACTAGCTGAAGACCTTTGAAGTTCATAGGCCATCAATGCCTACGAGTCATCAGTACTTCTTACAGTTGTCCATTACTCGCTTCAGATCCAGTTCACTAGTCAAAACAATCATTTGTCATTATCAACCACCCCCGAGGGTATTGTAGTTATCTACATTAGCATCCATAATCAATTATAGTCCCACATTTTGGTTTCATGACATGAGCATGGGGCATGTCTGCCTTGTCTGTACACATATTTTATTTTTTCCTAGAGAAAGGTTTGGGTCCCACAATTTTACCTCTCCCTCTGGTGGATCGCTCTTCCAGTTCCTCTCTTCACTCTTCCTTACAATGGCACTCTAAATAAAAGAACCATTTTTGTATTTCAGTTATACATATGCTCCTAAACTCACACATCAGGGGGCATTTGTTATCACTGAAAAATCATCCGCAACATTGCACACAATGGTTGAAGAAAGACATCAATTCCAGCAACAATTAGTCCACCTACAACACCAAAATCCATCCAAAAGGAAAAAAAAACTATATACTTGGTTCAAAAATTAGAGTGCGCAAATTCACCAAAGGAAGTGCGCGCAGAGTGTGTAGAATGCGCAGGCTAACATATTACTCAATGTGCATTGTGTGCAATATGTGCAACTCTCTACAAGAAAATCCATGCACTTCCATGAATGTCGCATTTATGAATCTTGTCAGCCTATCAACCACTTCTAGTCCAACCCCAACATGATTTGACACTTATATCGAAGAGAAATATAGTTTGGAGGTTGGTCAAGGGATAGAGAGTGCCCTAAAAGGCCCCTTGTTCACACTACGAACCAATTATATCTTTCCATGAATGGATGCTATAAATGTGTGCCATAGGTGTGATATAAAAATAATAAGTTCAAGGTATTGTTCTGCTCCAATAATTCCTCTTTGATAATCCACTTTTCTCTTTGAATCATTCAAGCACTATATCAAGGGCCATTCCACTCACCTATTGAGGGAATTGGCATTGTATTTCTTCACCATTGTCACTTGCCACTTCATGAAGAGAAGAGCTGTTAAGAACCAAACATCAATATAGCATATAAAAAACCTCAGAAAAAGTACTCAACGCCTTGAAAAAGAGATAATTTCAGATAATAAGCCTCTTCGAGGGGGCAACCTACTTTTACCCCACTTAAATGTTCAAGTACAAGATGATTCAAAATGAAAATGTCTCCTTGGTATATA
>ML780426.1:308606-319218 GCA_009831015.1 Picea engelmannii | reverse complement strand
ATCAACCTGTACCATAAACAAGTGCATCAACCATGCACCAACCTGTACCATAAACAAGTGCATCAACCATACACCAACCTGTAATCAACCTGTACCATAAACACATGCATCCAACCATGTACCAAGTATGTTCCAATCATGTGTCAACTACTCATCAACTATTAATCATCAATATGTACCAACATCATCAAATATACACTTCATGTATGTGTCAACTCATCAACTATTTGTCTCAACCATGTACTCAACATGTGCCACAACCAAAATCCCTCATCAATTTTATCATCCAAATGTGCTTTGTAGCTATGTAATAGACCTGGTGTATATGATCACATTCCTGCAAACCTTCCTTAACTTTAAAAACAAGAGACTATCATTTTCATCAAACTTTTCTTTAATCTCACATGCCTAGTTTTGAATTAGTCAACAACCCTAACTTGAAGTAATCATAAATTTGAACCTGTAATGTATAAAGATTTGAAACTGATATAAAATGTTCTTCATTGTGTTTTATACAATTCCTCCAAGTGGCACTACTTGAAACCTCTCAGAAAAGGAATTATAGAAAAAATGGCATATCTTGCTGAATTCTGGCTTATTCTAGAGAACGACCTTGTAGAGTGTGCCCCACACAAATTGTTTGATGAAATGCTATGAAACTGTTACACACAATACTATAGACTGTACCCTAACCAACACATTTGGTATCATTAAATTTATATCTATTATGAATAAGTTATGACGTTTTTACCTGAAACACCTGATTTTTACTAGTTTCAGGACTGGCCACAAACCCTATTTTCCACAGAGTGTAACTCCAAAAATGCAACGACCCACAAGATACATTTTTAACCACAGATACTTGGATATGTTTTCTCACTTTCATAGAAGTTTTAGGATCCGAATAATCATAGAAACAAATTTATAGCGAAAATGGTGAGATGACCTGAAAATAACATACCTTAGAAAGCACCATCAAAAAAAATTATCCTTCCTTGCATTTCGGCCTTCTTTTCTTCACTTTCCTCAGAATTTCGGCTTAGATATCATTTGTATACCTCAAACACCAATAGATATTCAATATNCTCAAGTGTGTTTCAAATGAGAGAGCCTTTCCTCTTATTTATACTCTCCAAGTAGCTTCCTTAAAAACATCTTCTAGGTCACTTGGCCCCACTTTCCTTATTTTAGGGTTGGATCCACTTCTAATTTCTCCATTAAATTATTATTGAAATAATTTATTTTGTATTCACTTTGAATTATAATACACTCATCACTTCACTTTATTATTTACCTTTTAAAATCTCTTAAACCACTTTGATTACTTTGACCTTTTGGGTCTTCTAGATGACATATGGGGGTCCTCCAACTTCGTAAGGCCATAACTCTCAAACCGTGAGGAGTTATGTGACGTTCTACATAACACCAGAAATGTCATCACATGTACTATCCATATAGAATAGTATTATCTTAAAATATATCATAACTCATACCGTTACCCATCAAACAAACTTGGGTCCATTACCCAAACCTGGGGTCGCCAACTTCCCATGGCCATAACTCTCTAACCGTGAGGAATTATGTGACATTCCACATACCACCGAAAATGACATGATAAGAAATATCCATCTAGGATATTTTCCCTAACAAATTCACTTTCCTTCATCTCATTTTCCACAATTAAGCATGGTTTCTCTTACTCCACAAAGCGTCTTCCCGTGAGGGCTTTCACCATAAGGGGACCACTTTGGAGTTCATCCATATTTACTTCTTATCAACCATGAAAAAACAATAATGAGTCATATTTACATCCAACACTATTAGGTCCATTACCCAAACCATTGTGCTATGGGTCTTTCTTCAAGGGTTGAGATCAATGACAACCAACCTTAATCAACAAATGTGTTATTTTTGTGTCATTATTAATTCAGATGATGTTGGTGGGTTGTTCATTATGTTGTGTCGATTTTAATTTCATAATGCAAAGAAAAAAAATATTTACCTTTTGTACATCTCTAGTCATTGTCGCAACGGAGGGGACATTACATATGGTATCAGAGTGGGTTCAACCCTGTGACTTGGATCATTACGCTTTCCACTGTATTAAGAAATTGATTAATAACTTATCACTAATTAAAATTAAAAATTTTCCATGCATGTAATCATGGTTAAAGAACGTCATGGAGTTAGATGACGTGGTGCTAGGGGAGGAGGTGCGACACCTCTAGTAGCATCCATGCCATAGGGGTCTAACCCCAAGGAGAAGAACAAGTCATTAGACAAGAGTAGGTTGTGGTGGGGGATGTGTTTGGTTTGATGAGGTCCTTCTAGAGGATGTCAGAGGCCTTGATTAACCAACTAGATAGAGATGAGGCTAGGGCATTTGTACCCAATGTGGGTTCATAACACACTCCAATTGGTAGTGGTAGCATTCACAAAGAACTCGAGAAGGTGAAGTTTCTCGAGTTCATGGGTGCCATGGATGGCTCAGCTATTGAGGCATGGTTGGAGAACATGGCGATGTGCTTTGCACTTCATGACTACACCTCCAACATGAAAGTTCACATGGTGGTATTTCAGTTAAAGGGGAGTACTCTTCTATGGTGGAAGATGCTTCTACCTCAACTAAACATGGTCATCAAAGACGTGTCATGGGAATTGTTTGAGGAGCGGTTCCGGGAGATGTATTTGTTAGAGGAATTCATTGAGTGCCAGCTCAATGACTTCAACACCTTACGACAAGGTGGTCATACAGTGCCAAAGTATGAGGCTCGATTCATGGAGCTGCTTAGGTATGTTCCACACCTAAACATAGAGAATCTAAAGGTCAACAAGGTTTTGTTCATACTTAACTTCATCATTCATGCGAAGGTGAGGATCCTAATGCCTCAGACGTTGCACGATGCAGTCCAAAAGGCCCTCATAGTTGAGGAAGAGATGACCAGTGGGGGTTAGGGATGGACTCCTACAAGACTGACTGGACAGACAAAATTAGGTGCTCAGTAGCATCAAACACCAACCATACATACACTAGGGTATTGAGATATGTCTAGAGGACCCGCGTTCACAACACCTCGATGACCGACTCCTTAGCAGAGTAATCCCTACAGAGGACCACCTCATCGGTAGCAGTTTCTCCTACATCAACAATAGTTTAGGAATGTTCAGTAGAACAGACCATGATCTCAAGATGGTAGGACAACAACTTCTACTTCAGGGACCAGGGTTACTGGTCCAAAGACCAAATGTTGGACATGTGGAGAGCCACATTACTAGTGATACTATCCGGTTGAGAAGGCCAGAGCAGCCAAATCAGTAGAACACACTACAGTTGGAGATTTGGGCAAATCCCATAGGATTCATGCAGCAGTGAATAATTGCCAGGACGAGAAACAATCAACTATGCTCTTGACGTCAAGTACAATCGCCGACCAAACTTTTAGTATTTTGATAGACCCATGTGCTACAAAGAGATTTATTTTTAGTGCAACACTAAAGAGAATTAAGGTAAACGAAGTCGAGCATGATGACTTTAGATATGTATAAATGGCTGCGAGTACCAAACACAAGGTTGGAGGAAGGGCTACAGACTGTAGCCTTAACTTGGGAGACCTTTTAATGAAGGTCAACCTTTATGTCACGGTCTTAGGATCTTATGACATTGTGATCAGCATGGACTGGTTGGAATCACATAATGTGATACTCAACTATAAGATGAAATGGTTAAGTTTGACCGATGATGTGGGACAGAGAAGAGTGATTGTGGGAAGAAACCAGGGAGTGTCCTTGAGGTTCTTTTCTTCTCTACAGCTACAAAAGAGAATGCACAAAGGATGTAAGTTATATGAAATCTTAGCGCTAAACGACAAGGGTGAGGTGGAAGGATTAGAAAACCTTTTGGTAGTACGAGAGTTTGTTGACGTGTTTCTAGAAGAGTTACTAGGATTTCCACCTGCAAGAGTGTTAGAGTTTACAATCGACTTGAAACCCATAATTGAACCAATAGAAAGAATGCCTTATTAGATGTCAACACCTAAGATACAGGAGTTGAAAATGAATCTAAAAGAGTTGTTGGACCTGGGACTTACGTCCAAGTGTGTCACCTTGGGGTGCGCCTATTATTTTGATAACAAAGAAGAATGGGTCCTGGATACTTTGTATTGACTACCGCCAATTGAACAAGGCGATGATCAAGAACCAATATCTGTTTCCAAGAATAGAAGATGTTTTTTATCAAATGAAAGGCACGACGATGTTTTCGAATATTGACCTGAGATTAGGATATCACGAGTTATGAATTAAAGAGGAATATATTCCTAAGACTACATTTAAGATGTGGTTCAGACACTACAAGTTTACTRTTTTACCATTTGGATTGACAAACTCCCTAGGGGTGTTAATGAGTTTGATGAATGGGGTGTTCTGTGAATACTTGGAAAAGTTTGTTCAAATATTCATTGATGACATACTGATATATTCTTGGATGATATAAGAACATGAAGAAMATTTAAGATTGGTACTATAGTGTTTACGAGCCAAAAAATTATACGGGAAACCGTCGAAATGTTCTTTTTACCAATCAAAGATACATTACTTAGGGAATTTTATATCCGATGAAGGCATCACGGTGGGTCCAACAAAGGTAGAAGCGATTATGGAATGTCCTGCGCTGACAAAGGTTTTCAAAGATAGCAAATCCAATCACATAATTGCAGAAGAAAAAAAAAAAGTTTTTATGGACCGAGGAATGCGCAGAAGCATTTCAAGGGCTCAAGGAATTGTTGACGAGAACGTTGATACTAAAATTCCTCAACATGGACAAGGAATTCTTGGTATTCACAAACGTTTCCAAGGAAGGTTTAGGTGGAGTATTGATGCAAGACGGTTGAGTGATCACTTACATCTCAAGGAAATTAAGAAGGAATGAGGAGAACTACGCAATGCGTAATTTAGAGTTATTGCCCATTGTGTATTCCTTGAGAGTGTGGAGACACTGTATGATTAGATGAAAAATCAAACTAAAAACAAATCACTGTGGATTGTAGGACATATTTACGTAGAGTGACTTGAACTTGCGACAAAGGCATTGGTCATAATTACTTAGCGAATATGATTTTGAGATTACTTACATAAAAGGAACGATGAACATAGTATAAAATGCATTGAGTCGGAGACCACGCATATTATCGGTGATACCTCTTCAGACGAATCTTCGAGAAAATATTATAACTATACAGTTCGACGATGATTGGTATAAATAAGTTAATGAAAATATCGCACAAGACACCATGATGGTGCCAAAGTTTGAAGGTTATACATTGGACAATGACGGATTGATGAGGTATAATAACAAGATTTACATAACTCCTAATGACAAATTTAGAAGTTTGATTTTAGGAGAATCTCATAGAGCAGTGTACATGGCTCATCTAGGAGTCACAAATATGAGGGCAAATCTTAAGCCTTTATTCTTCTGGAAATGAATGAAAGAAGACACATTTAGTTATGTGGCATGATGTCTAGAATGTCAGCAAGTGAAAGTTGAACATAGACATCCGAGAAGATTACTACAACCACACTTCATTCTGTAATCTAAATGAGAGGTCATTTTGATGGAATTTATTTTTGTATTTCCACTGACGGCAAGGAGGCATGACTCGATTTTTGTGGTAGTTGACACTCTGACAAAGAGTGCACATTTTATTCCTATGTGTACAACATATCAGGCACTATTCATAGCTATATTTTTTATCATCAAGATTATGAGATTACATGCCGTACCAAAAAGGATCATATTTGATTGAGCATCGCTGTTTACAGGACAATTTTGGACTAGTTTCCAAGAAGCATTGGGAACACAACTGAACTTTAGTACAACATATCACCCTGGGATAGATGGGAAGATAGAAAGAACAAATCAAATTTTATAAGATATGTTGCGTATGCATGTGATGGACCAACATAAATGTTGGGAAGAGTTCTTGCCACTGGTAGAGTTTTCATATAACAACAACTATCAAAGTACCATTAAGATGACACCATTTGAGTTTCTTTACGGGTGGTCGTGTCATACGCCATTGAGCTAGGGTCGACTTGAGGATAGGGCCCTGGTGGGACTAGAAGTGATCCAAGAAATGAAAGAACAAATGAAACCGATAAGACAAAGTATTAAAGAGGTGCAGGATCGACAAAAGAATTATGTTGATGTGCATCGCGTTGACCGCAATTATGAAGTTGGTAACTGAGTTTTCTTGAGGGTGAAACTGCACAAGAGTTCGATCAAGTTTTGAAAGGGTGCTCAACTCTCTCCTAGGTTTGTGGGACCTTTCAAAGTTGTGGAAAATAAAGGACCCATGGCCTATCTACTAGCATTGACTGATTCTTTGAGGCATATGCATGATGTTTTTCATGTATCTGTTTTGCGACATTATGTTAATGATCGTACACATGTGATTGATATGATTTATTTGCAGCTATCAGACGAGGGTGCACTCACAGCAGAGCCAATCCACATTCTGGACCATCACATTCCATAGATACAACGTTGAACAATCTATCAAGTCAAGGTATAATGGAACAATTATAGTCCACACTCGGCTACCTAGGAGAACGCATAAGATATGCACCAACAATTTCCTTACCTGTTTGATAGATTAGACATATAGGTCTGGTCATATACTTTTATTACTACATTTTGTATATTGTACAACTTCGGGACGAAGTTTAAGACAAGAGGAGGTGTATGTAACATCCCGCTCTTGCAAGCACATGTTATTGAATTATTCTTTGAGAATACTTGCATGCAAGTGATCTGGTTATAGTACACGATTATTGATTTCTCTTATGGATTCTTTTGATTATGTTGATAGATTGTGATTTAATGTTATTTGATATATTCATATTGACATATGCTATTGACGAGCTTCCCTGAGTGTGCAGGACACTTGACGGATTGTGGATGACGAGAGAATAAATGGAGCTCCTTGGACTCTGGATTGAGTCAGGGAGTGGATTGTATTGGTTTGAGTATTTCATTTATGCATATGTGAAATATGATCTATTATAGTATGATTTTGTATATGGATAATTGACAGTGTTTCTTTAATGGATGCAAGATGATGAATGATTGCTAATATGACTCACATAAAGAGTAAAGGGGCCATGCACATAGACCATATATTGAGGGATCCTTGTCACAACCTACTAGCACTCCCGCCATGGTGCAAATTGTAGGTTAACGATTACATAGTTCAAGAGATCCACGATGTCATGAGGGAAAACTGAGGCAGTCTCTCACAAAGATTTCTAAGGGGCACACAATAAAGTGGGGTCCTTATTACCTAGAAGTCATTAGTTTCTCACAAGGTCACCTGAATTGAGAGGTGACTCCAAGGGTTGGACAACTACCAAAACCAATCAAGGGCGAGTGGCACCCTTGGAGCACAGAGTGCGTCTTGAAGGGCACATCGTGTAAATAAAACTTGAGTCAATGAATCTAGGTGGCCTAGAAAACCTTGAAAGAACAATTATAAACCCTAAAAATCTTTAGACCTTGTCAGATATGAATAATTAATGAGTAATTTATTAATTTTAAATTTCAATAAAAGTATAAACCTATTCAAAATAATTTAAGCCTAAGTCTAAGTTTTTGTAAGAAGACTAAAACTAAAATTATAAATTAAATAAAAAGGGTATGAAGTAAATCAAATTAATAATTAAGAAAAGAGGAATTATATTTAAAGATTTGATATAAGGCACATGGGTGCAAGAAAATTTTAAAAGGGAGTTTTTAAAATAAGAAAGAAATAAACATGAAACAATTTGTACTCATACAAAGGTATATAGAGTCTAGTTAACACTAGTCTAACTAGAAGAAGATTCCTATTTTAACTCAACTCAGATTTAGTAAGGCGTCAGTCATTAAATGGGAATGAGGGGAATAAAGAGACAACTAGGAGTGATTTAAGGAGCGCACTTGGGAAATGTGAGGGAAATTGACTATTAATTAAAATAAAATGTGGAATTTATTTTGCAACTTGGGGTGAGGGTGACAAGTGTAAGGGGGAAATAATTCTAATTTATTTAATTAAAAAGAAAATTAATTATGCAAGTGGGGATGTCTCATTAACGAAACTCATATAAAGCAAATGGTCTAGAGGGAAAAGGAAACACACATATTATGGGTAAAGTTATGTTGCCAAATTATTTTTGACTGGTTTTACTTGTGGGAGTTGGGATACTCAACTTGAGAGAGAGTGGTGGTTTTACCTTGCAAGGCAAATTGGGAGCTAGAGTAATTTATGGTTGTGTGTGTGGCCCATTTGCGGCTCGAGGGGCTAAGGGGGAAGAAGAGTACCCCTAGCGTTGGTTGGGATGTACTGGTGAAGTCCTTGGATTGACAAGAAAAGGTGCTAGGCACAGGTTCGAGTGGAGATCTTCGACAATATCAATCCTCGTCAATAACAGAATATTGGTTATGGTATTTTATTTGAAATTGTATTTGGATTGGGATTTTAAATTGTATAGTTGAGTTTTTTTTTTATTTTCATAATTGTGTTGAAAGTTTAATATTGAATAGACAAGCTCCTTCACACTTTTATAAATTCTAGAAGAGGATTCCCAATATTTCATTGTCATTGTTTTTCTCAACAAAATAAATAGAATTTATGTGTTAAGTTGTGTTCCCTCTCCAAACCTGTGATCGACTCCTACATGCTCGCGTTATGTATAGACTACGCACATGTAAAGTGATCACTACTGTTTAAATTTGAATTGAACTTGAAGGTAGTTTTAGCTTGTAACATTTGTAACTAGTATTTTTCTTCTCTATAATCTACACAATATCTTTTCCAATAACTCGAATAACCGATTCTTCCGATTCTCGGGTCAATAGAGTTTCCGGTGCTGAATAAATAGTTAGTGCATGATTGCGGTTTCATCCCAAGCATTGGTACGACTGGTCATATTCGATATGAGAATGCTCACTATTATTGGTCATCAATCAATATGCGAGGTAAGCATATTTATCTATACTTGGGGGGTCGATGACGATACAACTATGGGAGTAGTAAGCTCGAAAGAACCAACCACTACCTCTGTTTTCCTAGAGAAAAACTCCCGTCGGATATAGGTGTGGGTTAACCGGTTCAACTTTAGAATTAGTTCTAGCTATAATTTATGTTGATCTTTATGCCTATGCTTTTTTTTCATATTCTATTCCATCAATGGTTGGTCAGGAATCTTAAATACCCCTATCCATATTTAATTAAGGTTCATGTTGTTGCAATAACTAATGCTTATGCCAAATATTAAAGTCCTAAGTTTCCATGTACATGCCTATCACTTAAACATCTTGAGATTCATATATATAGACCCGATACAATGCACCTTAATTATGCAAAAGGCTGCCAAGGAGAGTGTTTGGTCAAATGCACTCATTAACCATTCTCCAAAAATCTTGCAAAGCGCCCAGTCATAGTAGAAATTCACCTTCGATTCTTGTTATTGGTTTTTTTTATATATATATATCCAAGAATATATTGAACTTGATTGATATGGGAGTCTAGAGTGTTTATGTTGTGAGTAACTTTAAAGTAAAATTTTATTATTTAATTTTTGTTTTGCACAACACAATAATTATTTAACTTCTATAGAATTAAATCTTATATTGCAATGAAATTAGAACTAGATTGGGAATGATGCTAAATCGCCCTCAAGTGAATGTTGATACCTTCCACACTAGATCTTTTCGGCCTCAATAAATGCATTTAAATTATGAGTGACATTTAAGACGACCGAGGTAGTTCCATAAATTAAGATCCTTGTGAATAATAATTTAATCCTAAGATTTTCATAGTGTGAGGGAATTTAATTTAATGAATTTAATAAAAGTCACGATTCCTTATTAGTTCCTCAAGGGAATATAGCAATAATTTTTCTATTAATTTGACATTAATTTGGTTTGTATTTTAAATTTATGTGTATAGTGTAATGCTTAACTTAAGAAAACAAATATATATTTTTTGATATAATAAAAATATTTATTTTTCTCATTTCTCATTGGTTGATATATTCCAAGTCTTATTATTGCCTTCACGTATTTCAATATTTGAAATTATTTACATAATCAATAAACTTGTTTATAAGTACCTAGTATCTTTTATATAGAAATTTAAAAAAAAATGTAAAAATGCCATGTGTTTTCTCATTATTTCTATCCATTTATTTCATTATTATTGTATTTCAATAAACTTGGTTATAAGTAAATAGTACCTTTTATATTAAAAATTAAGAAAAAAAGTAAAAATGTCATGTGTTCTCTCATTATTACTATCCATTTATTTCATTATTATTGGATTTATGCTTTTATCTTATCATTAATACAAAGTATACTCCTACTAGATTAATACAAAACAATATACATATAATTATGTATGATGACATATGTGTAATTTGATTTTTTTTTAAAAGAAAATAAATTAGTAAAAATATAGTTAAAGATGAAAAACAAAATGATATAGACAACTTATATATATATATATATATATATATATATATATATATATATATATATATATATATATATATATATATATATATATATATATATATA
>ML780426.1:272495-308556 GCA_009831015.1 Picea engelmannii | reverse complement strand
ATATATATATATATATATATATATATATATATATATATATATATATATATATATATATATATATATATCCCTTTTAATAATGATTTTGAATTTTTTTTAATAAAGACAAATAATAATTATAGTAAATTGACAATGATTTTATAATTGTTAGGACATTTTAACTAGTTCAATAATTCTATCTAAGTACATTCCATTTCCAAATTTATTTGGCAGGAACTAAATTACCATACAACTCTTATTTTAACCAAAAATTTCATTCTCATAATTAAAAAAAGTCATTTCATGTATTACAACTCTTATTTTAACCAAAAATTTCATTCTCATAATTAGAAAAAGTCATTTCATGTATTAGGTTAATTCACATGAGGTGACTTAACATTAACAAGATATACATATTAATCCTTATGGAAATTATAGTTTTGTACATCTAAATGCAATGTATGATATAAATTGTCTAATTCCATTTTAATGGAATCAATCTTATTATTAATCTATAACTACTGTTATGGAATAATCATATGGTTATTAATTGTTCTTACTTTAAAAGTTCAAAAGTTATCAGTTATGAAAAATTTAATAGTTATGAGTTATGAAAATATTAATTAATTAAATTATTTTAATTAAAGGGACTTATAATATTTTGATTTATTATTCATTCTTATTATTAATCTATAACTATTTAAAAAGTTATTAGTTATGAAATAATAACATATGGTTATTAATTGTTCTTATTTCAAAAGTTATCAGTTAAGAAAAATTTAATTATTTTATTTTAAATTAAAGTCCTTATGATATTTTATTTATTATTCACCTCAGTACCAAAGTTAATTTATATAATGGTATCATAGTTACGGTTAAGGTTTTTATATAAATGGTATTTGAGTTAGATAAATTGATGAAAGTAGATATGGTTGTTTTGTCTTTTAATAATATTTAATAAATAAATAGTAATATTATTATTATGTATCAATGGTATATAGTTATTTATGTAAAGATTTACTTAAGTACTTGTCAATGTTATTGTTATTGAATTTTAATGTATAAATAATTGAATGTGTAATGTATAATAAATACTATAAATTGTGCCATATTCATCATTCACATCATTATGTGACTTTTTAAGGTTGTGAGGTTGATTGAATTAATTGAGATGTTTATTGATTTAATAAATTAGAAAAAAAAAAGATAATGTGTTAATACATTTGTGTAACTTGCACAACATGTATAAATTGGACCCAACTTATTGCATAACTTTGCACAAAGTGACAAACTTAGGCGATGAGTATATATTTTCATGTTACCTACTAAATAGTTGATATCATGATATTATCCATTTCAAGATTATTGTGAAATATGGAATTAAGACAATTTATGTTAGTAGTCCATCGATTGAATCTCATTTATTTATGTGATTAAGTGATACAATTATATTGGATTGAAACAAGGTTAATATTATATGAAGATTATGAATATTTGGTTGTTGGTAAATCTAGTTGAATTGCAGTTCATGATTGGATTAGTGGGACAAAGATTAGAAAAAGAAGAAGGATAATGTGTTAATACATTTGTGTAACTTGCACAACATGTATAAATTGGACCCAACTTATTGCATAACTTTGCACAAAGTGACAAACTTAGGCGATGAGTATATATTTTCATGTTACCTACTAAATAGTTGATATCATGATATTATCCATTTCAAGATTATTGTGAAATATGGAATTAAGACAATTTATGTTAGTAGTCCATCGATTGAATCTCATTCATTTATGTGATTAAGTGATACAATTATATTGGATTGAAACAAGGTTAATATTATATGAAGATTATGAATATTTGATTGTTGGTAAATCTAGTTGAATTGCAGTTCATGATTGGATTAGTGGGACAAAGATACCTCCTTGATCCTCAGAACAATTCCTAGTCATGAGACCTTAAATTGTCAAAATCAATCGGATGAATCCTGAACTAGAGTGTTTCTTATGTGTCTTGGAGGTCCTAGCCATGAAGGATAGGTTGGGCAGGTAGTACTTTTAATATCCAGTGACATGGTTCATCATTATTAGTTTTTGCTTCAGTTGATCATGATGTGTTGAATTGGGTCACTATTTATGTTAATGTTGATCATGTGTTGATCATGATGTCACAATTAATGGTGACGAGGCATTGATCATGTGTCGTTATTTATTATGACGATGTATTGATTATGTGCTGCTATTAATTATGTTAATGCGTTAATTTTGTGTTGTTATTAATTCAGATGATGTGTCGATGGTGTGGTTGTTCGTTATGTTGTGTCGATTTCAGTTTCCTAATACAAAGAAAAAAAAATATTTACCTTTTGTACATCACTATTTGTTGTTGTAACGGAGGGGACGTTACAAATTTATATGATCTTCAATCATTTTTTCGATAGATTTCAAGTTAACAAGTTCTTTTCTTGTGTAGTTGTTTTTGGTATGTTGGAAACCAATATGTAAATAGATCAATTCCATATGAGGCCGGTACAATACATGAGACGTGAAAAGTGAATTCAATTACAACAAAACCCTATCAAAATGTGTCTTCATTTTATAGAAGAAATGAAACTTGTTTTTGTTCAGTTTGCATAGAGGACAAAAAATCCATAGAGATTTGCGAAAATGAAAATGTGGAATATGTTAAAGCTTGGAGACATACCAAAATTAATATAAAAGGAAAAATTTCACTTGCAAGCTTAGAGGAGATGGAATCAAATGAAACTATAGTGTCATTTGATGGTGATAGAGTTTCTAATCATGTTAGAGAAGGTAATTTTATGTTTCAATTGTTTGAAAAGATATTTGTTAAATATTTAAACAACTCGTAGATGTACTTGTAAGTTGGATATATAAAATTTATATATAGTAGATTCGTTTAATGGCACATGCATGTGTGTTAATCTAACACGAACCACTTGTTGGAACATATCGAATTATTTGCAAGAGATGTCTTTTCCATGGTTGCACCTGTAGACAACACTGAAAATGTGAAATATTATTTCAAAGAAAGCCACAAAAGGTAGTTGGTAAGCTGCATTGGTTAATGAAGTATAGACAAATACTCATGGTCTTGTTGTTGGACATATTTTCATTGATGTGTTTTCATTGATGTCAACAATCATAATAAGTTGTTATGATGGAAACATTAATCATTCATGAACAATTATACAGTTGGCATTAGTGTCAAGATGGCCAATAAGGTATGTCCATGTGTAATGAAGGGTCAATGATGGAAAGAGAATGTAGTAGAGCAGCAAGGTTAATCTCAGGAGGAAAAGTATACTAAAGATCGACAGAACAACATCACCTTAAAGATGAAACAATTTGTGATTATTGTTTATCACGATAGGATCAACAATGTTCCTATGATCAAAGCTCAAGAGAGAAAGCATAGTGCAGAAACATGATCGAGATCGAAATCCCCACAGGACAAACCAGGACAGTTGGATATGCAAGCGCAAATCAACGGCAGGGATGGATTGTGGAGAACAAAAGGAGAATTAAACAATGTGTTATTCCCAATCCCGCAATTAGTCTAGATCGTCATATCTCATTGAATCAAATATCGATGACTATGGTTGATCCACCAAATGATCAATTTAATTCGTGACCATTAGATTCGCAAGCACCAGATAAATGACATGGATTGATTGCAGAGGGCAAAGAGAGAATTAAAATAGGCGTTATTTCCAATCCCACAATTATTCTAGATCATCAGATCTAATTGATTCAAAGATCAATGACAGTGGCTGACTCACCAACAATCGAACAACTTCAATTGCGGAGCTTGGGCAACAAATTAAACCACTCGCAAGTTATGGTTCCGCAATCCACATCGACCGTTGGATCAAGTTAAGTGGAAGGATAGGATTAGTAAGGCAAAAGGGCTGAGATTTTGAATACCCGAATTGTTGATATCAGGTGGATCACTTTAAGTAGAAGGATAAGATAAGTAAGGAAAAAGGGTTGAGATTTCAAATACCCAAATTCCCGATAGTCATTGGATCACTTTAAGTAGAAGGATAGGATAAGCAAAGAAGAAGAGATGTTGGATTTAAACCAAGGAAAATAAACATCGCAGATAGATCGAGTCATTGATCTAAGATCATGATCAATGAACAAAAATAAGTTCAGGTTAAAAGTTGTGAGGAGGTTACACTTCAGGGAATCTCACTTTGGAAGAATTGGGAAGTGGAGTAATCGAATTACCTGAAGTCCCGAAAGATGAAATTATGAAGTCGCTCTCAGTCGTCGATCTAAGATATATTTCAGGAGTTAAGACAACCGCTAGATCTAAGAGGAGGATATGTGCCACAATAGGAGATCTACGTCAGCAAACCATGTCAGCAAGGACACATGGCACAATCAAATGATGACAAGTGTTAAGATAAAATTGTCATTTCAGGTACATTTAATTCATGAATCTAAGTGACATGTGGCATCCACTATGTCAATGCCAAGTCATAAGTAACGTCAACAATTTACGTCACTTCGGGAGTATGTACTTTGGGGGAAACTAGTTTCTAACATCAGAAATCACCTTAAGCGTCGAAGGTCGAAGTTAACGCCTACCATTGATCTAATTCGAGAGTGTTCTAGACCATTGATAAAGTACATTCGAAGGATAGCATAAGTGGAGGTGTTAACTAGCAACAAGCGGTCACCACTGTTGTATGACTTATTCTGTAGGTAATCGATTTGGAAGGTTGAAAGACTGCAGAGGCTAAAAGTTTTGAACACTGAAGTTTCAAAGTGAACGAGGACCATTTGTCGTGCAAACGAATATCGACCATCCGATCTTATTTAACGAAAGACACTTCGGAAGGTTGAAAGAATACAAAGGCTGAAAGTTATGAACACCGAAGTTCTGAAGTGAATGAGGACCGTTCATCGTGCAAATGAAATATCGAACGTCTAATCTACTAGTGAAATCCATATACACACTTTGGTGAAATATTTGAGAGAGATTTGAAAGGTTGCAAAGGCCTAAAGTCCTGAGGGATGAAGTACCGAAGAACCCTATTCTAGCATCAATCACTTGATAAGGTAAAGAAGCTAAATGAGCTAGAAGTAATAATCCCTTGGACGCTTGAATACAGTCCCATGTAGAAGAATAGGGGCAGAATAAGAAAGTGCTAGGAACAAACACTTGAATTAATAATTATGTGCTTCTGCACCTATGGTCATATGAAAGTGATTTGAAGGGAGCACCTCATATAGATTTCATTCGACGGAGAGTTAACACCAGAACAATACATAGAATCAATAAAATATCAAATAAGATTTGTTGGTAAGCAGAGAATGCAACAGAAGCATGAGAACAATATGATGAGTCAATCCATGTCTGTGATCCACTCATGAAGACAAAAGAACTGACACACAATCATGATTAAAAGAGAATTAATTCATGAGTATTATGAATAAAGGATAAAAGGAAAAATGATATTAATTAAAGATAAATATTATCATTTAAATGAAAAGGTACAATGGTTCAAATATCAAAATACACAATGATTCAAATTCACACAAGTTGGAAGACTATATAAACAAGAAGGAATGGTGAGAAGAAGTGTAGTTGAATTTGTTGAAGTATATATACTTATATATACTGTATTGAATGAAGGTTCATTCTTTTAGGTTGGTGCATGTTGGTTAATCGTATACTATGTTTGAGTTTGTATCGATTGACCGAGGGTTCATGTCTGTTCGGGTTTCCAACAAAGCCTCTAAAACTATCGACCCTCTTGGTAAACCAAAAGGCAACGCAGCGCACAAAGTGCACTGCGTACTCTCACCTGAGATAGTTTTAATGGGATGCTACAATACTGATGTGTTTACAACCTAGGATGGAGTGAGAGATCTGATAATTGTGGATTAAGAGTGATACTGTAAATTATTAACGCAGAATATTGTTATCATGATTTACGCAACAATATAATAACTTATTCATTAAGCTTATCAATATCTATTGAAAGACAATAAATGAATACATTAATTCAATCAGATAACATAGATGTTGTTTTGGTTCACCCCCTCCTAGGTTACATCCACAAAGATATGGCTTTTCACTCCTTTATTATAGTAGTTCTTCATTACAGTGCCACGTGCTTTACAATTCTTCTCAGTTGAGCAAGATCAATATGAGGCATACTAGATCACACCAGTCTCCTCAACCTGTGATCTAACCCTCAAGATCTACCCTCTTTCGTCCTCTCTTATATCAACAACTTACAAAAATAGGTCATACGACAAAATATTACATATAGTTCGACTCTCTAGAATAACGACTAGTCTTCATAACAATCAGTCGACTCCCCCCTGATACCTAAGTATCTATATTTATAGGTTTTTGGATACTCACCCATTACAATACATTACCAAATCCCTAAACCTACTGTCGTTACGTATTCCATGCATGCGTGTGTGTTGTTATCCCACCAGCTGTTTCTTTCCTCGTGCATGCCTTCTTTCCCAAAATTGCCTTTCTTTATGATTTGGTCTACCTCCAACAGGCCCCCAACACTGACACGTGGCTCGTCCCAAGTCACCTAACCTTTGTGTGCTTTGTTGATCTCCTTGGTGATCTCCTGGAACTTTTCCTTGAGCTCTACGTCTTGTGTTTGCGCCTGTGTGGTCTTCTCCTTAAGTGTGTCTATTGTCTGGGCTGTAATTTCTTCACTGATTAATCCCATGCACTCTGCTCGAGTCTGTGTTATATGTGTCTTGGCTTCCTCTACTTGTGAAAGAACTTGTTCCACTCGTTCTTGAAGCAGTTCCATTTGATCCTGATGCTCTTTTTTCTATGTTTGCGCAATGGTGAGTTCTGCCTGCAATTTATTCATATCATGTACCCCTTTAACACACTCTGTGATTGCCATTGTCTTCTACCTCTGCTTGAGGTCTTGGATAGCTGTGCTTATCCTCTCTTATTCCTTGTCCCACCTTTGGAATTGTTGATCCTCCTCTAGCTTTGTCCAAAGCTGTGATGCATTCTCGAACAAGTCTCGAACAAGTCAGTTGTTGTGCTAACCTGTCGCTCTATCTCTTGTAGCTTCTCTACTACTTCCTGCTTCCTTTTCTCCTTTGCTACTAGTTGAGTAGTGGGTGTGAGATTCTCATGGGCATTATCTATATCCTTTTGATATTGATCGATTTCATGCACAATCTAATCAATATTTTCTGCTACTGTAAGTTCATCCGTCTGCACAGTCTTTGGAATCTTCTCGTAAGTTTTGACATCTTTCTGCTCCAATCCATACCTGCTCTTCCTTTCCTCTTGGGTTTATAACTTATCCTTCTTGCATATTATTCCCAACATGTCCCTCTTCTCCATTGCTTGTTGTAAGTCGACTAAGTCTGTGTGTGTGTCTACGATTGTACCTCTTGGGTAACGTTAACTTGAAATTTGTGTAGAGCCTTGGATGGTATCTGCAACAATACCATTTGGATTTGGGCTAAGTCCCTTAGGGGTATCTTCCCCATGCTCTTGTCCATGCACAACATACTGGGTGAAATGTGGAATGTTGCACTCGACTGAGGTATTGTATGAAATATATCTCAGTCGCCTTCTTCCAGTCTTTCTTCTGTCTATGATGTGGATGGTCCTGTTCCCATGTTGCTTCCTGCTACCTGTGCTTCCCCAATTTTTTTGAGGAGTTTTCGCATGTCTGCCAGCTCCTCTTGGATTCATCTCTATGGTGCACAACATTGTCAAAGTCCTCAGACATGCAATCCTGGACCATTCGAGCTATCATTTCTCCATCATCCTCCATGAGCGTGTATTTTGGAGGTGTTCTTTGCGCCTTCATTTTCTTGCGCGTGCCCCCCATATGAATAGTTGGCCTCTTATTCAAGCTCAGTTCTTGTGGGTTGGGACATGGTGTGGTCCCCTATGCTACTTCAGCCTATTTCTGTTGCACTTGAGCCAACTACATAGCTTCCTTTTTCCATTTCTAGGTCCCTGTCTTGGGTGTGCCTTCGTTTGTTTTCTTTGTCTTTGTCTAGATCATCCCCCATTTCTTGGGAACTGGGACTTCTTGAGGCTGTGTTTGTTCCTGGCCTCTTTCTTCTTCCATTGTCTTTGTAGGTATTTCTTGGGTAAGGAATGAAATCTTCCACTCATCTTCCTAGACTTTGATCTCCATGTCAATTTATCCCTCTGTGATACAGTAGCGCATTTATATCCACTACTTATTGGGGTCCTTCCATGCCTGTATCCATATCACATGTCACATGGCCTTGAAGTCAACAATTTCCTGATACTGTGTGACTGCCTCTGGTGTTATTCTCCACATGTTGGAGATAGCCTCCTACATGTCTTGAAGGTATCCTTCAAATACAACTGCATTCATTTTCTTGTACTTAGCATCCGGTGTGATGCGAAGTGATAAATACCTCACTCCATAATTCATCTTGGGTGTAGTGCCAAAGAATGTGTAACTTGGTTCCTTCCATCCTACGATAGCTATCAACATGAGTAGCCATGAGTAGTTAAATTCTGTTCCTAAATCCTATGCATCCTTTCTATCATCCAAAAACAAATTCAAGAGGTAGGGTGCCCAGATAAATAATGTGCCCTCGATGCATTGAGCTGCAACTGGGACGACCCCAGCCTAGACTTCCTCCCTATGGCATTTTCTCAGCATTTTGCAGGCCAAGATTTTTGCAGCCATTTGTGTTGCAGCATCATTGATCATCTTGATTATGATTCCTTGTGTTCCCTTGTTAGTACCATATTTCTTCTTCACCTCCTTCACAATTTCTTTCTCCTTTGTTTTATCGTCAAGGAATTGAGCAAGATCCATGCCCTGTGATGAAAATCCTGTGATGTGCGCAATAAGCTCTATGTCTATCGAGACGAGCTTGTCTAGCCAAATGTCCCCACCATGTGTGATTGCTAACAATTTTTTGACGCAATAGCTTACGTACTGTCCTCTTCCAAAGTGTGGTATATCTAGCAGACCTAAAATCCTTGTTTTCTTTAATCATGTTTCCCATTGGAGTGGTTGATCAATCGGTTCCACAACTTCATTTATTCCCACAGTCTCTAGGTATACTCTCTTTGCAAATTCCAGAAACTTGTCTGTTTCTGCTACATCATGGTCTGAGTATTTTAGCTTCTCAATCTACCATAGCAAGCTTGATTCCACTAGTACCCCATGTGGTATACATGTTAAAACGAGGGCTACGATGGGTTTCTTTCAAGGTGACCTAGGTACCTTCTTCTTGTATTTCTTTGGTAGTTTTTGGCTCGAGGTTCCAACATATACCGCTTGTACTTCAGAATACCATTCTGGTAGGGATGATTTTAAGGATGGAAATTTATTTTAAAATGTAGAAACCTTGGCGAATCTTATTAATCCTTCATATGCCAACTATAAATGTTTGGCGATATTTTTGTAAAAAATTCAAATTTCTAAGGATTTTATATAGTTTTTATAAAATTTTGACAATTTTTAAGGTAAAATAATTTTATCCTGTAGAATTTAAGCGAATCATTTTTAAAATAGCAAATCTCGTTTTTGGAAAAACCATGGAAAATTAGCCCATGAGAGAAATTTATCCCCTAAAATCATCCATGCATTCTAGCCAACGTATGCCATATTCTATTGTTCCTTCCAGTGGGTGGTTTGACACGGTCGTTTGAGACTCATCTCACTCAACTATTGCTTCTTGATTCATCGTCGTTCCATTAATTCTCGGTGTTGCTTCAGTGTTCTCTGGTTGTGCCCCCTTTAGGGTTTCTACGTTAGGTTCTGTTTCTCTTGTGACTCGGCCGACGTATCTACGTTCATGCCCTCTAATGTTGGTCATTGGGTCTCTTCTGACACAAGTGTGGGGTTCACCGGTGTTGTGTCTCAGGATGGGATTTCATTGATATTGATTATCTTCAGTGGTTGTTGTTCACCTTCTTCCAATTGTACCCGTGAATTGGTTCTAACTCTATGTTTTCTGGCAATCTAGGTTGCTTCGAATTTCTTTGTTGGTGCCATGGTGGTGATTGTCAAACGTTTGTTGCATTTGAATGGTCTCTGTAACTTATGTGAACTCTGCTCTATGCTCCTTAGCTTATATCCCTCTCTGACTATTCTGTTTTTGCAATTAGACTCTTTGCTCCCGCATTTGTGTTGTATGGCCCTTGCATGAAGCTTGTCGAGGAAGCTACCTTAATTATGGGTTCAATGCACCTATGTTTCCTTTGTAATTTCCATTACTCTTCCTTGTCATCTCCAGTTGGCGTGATTAATGTGGCATCTCATCGATCCTTTCTGTCATTTAATTATGTATACCTCTATCTTTTCGTACTAATTTTGTCCTCTTTCTGTTTCCCTCTTTCTTCCCTTTTGAACTAGCCGTTAGTCTTATCCTTTTCAAGTTTTTGTTCCTCAGTATGCATGCTCTTTCTTCTTCCAGTGCAATGTTCCTCTGTTGGTTCTTTTTACTATCCTGTTTTTTTTTTTTTAGTGTGTGGTGGGTGGTCGAATGTCCTTATACAACTTCAATCGGCTCCCATTGATCATCCCTATGAGTTTTGTGCCTGATAATTCTTTCAACTATACCTTCATATGGTCTTAACCAATGAATTCTTATCTTTCCTGGGTGTTGAAACGATTTGTTGTCATACATAAATACTAGATCTCCCTCCTTGAAAGTTTTCTTCTTGATGTCTCTATCATGCCAAGCTTTATCCCTTGCTTTCTGAACTTGTTGGTGAAATACTGCTAGGATTTGATGTTCCTCCATGGTCATTAACTTATTTTGTCTCTCCTATACTACACCTCATTCTTTCATGTGTGTAATGGCTGATATGTGCAAACTGGGTACCAAAACTTCTAATGGCACCACAACTTCTTGGGCATATACAAGTTTAAATGGCGCGTGCCCCATTAAATTTTTACACATAGTCCTGTATGCCCACAATACTACTGGTATCTTGAGGTCCCAATCATCCTTTTTGACATTACAGATCTTTGTCAGTGCATTCTCAAGAATTTTTTTAAATGCTTCTACTGTGCCATTTTCCTGTGGATGATATGGTGCGCTCTTCTGATGATGGACTTCAACCTCTTCGGTCATAGCGCTGATAGTGTTTTTTATGAAGTGCATGCCTTGGTCGCTCATCAAAACTCTTGGGCATCCAAATGTAGTGATTACTTGTTCAAATAAGAAGTGTGTTGTTGTTTTTGCATTGCAATCCTTCACTGGTGTTGCTTCCTCCCATCTTGTTAGGTATTTTGTCGCAGTTATAATGTACCTTGCTCCTGTTCTTTTTGTTGGTGGGTTGATTGGTCCCACAAAGTCTATTGCTCACTTATTGAATGCTTGCAATTTTATATGTGGTCGTAATGGCATCTCGTCCCTTCTGTTGGGTTTACATACCCTTTGACATACATCGCATCTTTGATAGTTCTCCTTCGAGTCTCAGTGAATGGTTGGCCACCATAGTCCTATGCGCAATACCTTCTTCATGGTAGCTTTTCTTGCGTAATGTCTTCCTGCTATTCCTTCATGATATTCTCTTAAAACTCTCAGTCTTTCGTGTTCTAACACATATCTGTGCAATATGCTATCTACACCCATTTTGTATAAGTGTCCTATGATCAATTGATAATCTACAGCTTAGACTACCAGGTTTTTATTTTGCGTGGTGTTATATTCCTGCGATGTAGTACATGTTCTCAAGTAATGAATGATATCTGCAAAGTATTCATCAGTTATCTGAACAAAAAATAATTGTGCATCCAGAAAGTTGTCTTCTAAATTCGTTGGTTCTTCTCCATTTGTGACCCTTGACAGGTGGTTAGGTATTGCATTTAGTTTTCCTGGCTTGACTATTACTTCAAAGTCAAATTCTTGAAACAGTAGTAACCATCAACAGATTCTCCCCCCCAACACTGGCTTGTTGACTAGGCATTTTAGGGTTGAGTGATCTGTGAACATCTTAAAGTGCTTCCCCAATAAATAATCTTTGAACTTCTGCAGTGTGTGGACCATAGCTAGGCCTTCACTTTCTATAGTGTTATAGTTCTGTTATGATTTTTATAACTTTATGCTCACAAAACCTATGGGGTGATCCAAATCCCCTACTCCTGGTTGTGCCAAGATAGCTCCAAGTTTTATGGTTGATGCATGTACATGTACGTGGAATGCCTTCTCCTAGTCTGGAAATACTAATATTGGCATGGTGACCATATTTTCCTTCAAGGTATCTTGACCATGTTGGCACTCATCGTTCCACTAAAACTTTGTATCTTTTCTTAACATTTTTTCCATTGGCGCAGTAATCTACGCGTATCCTTTGATAAAAAATTTATAGTATCATGTGTGTCCCAATGTATCTCTTAACTGAAAGATTGTTTTTGGTGGTGGAAGGTTAACAATTATTGCGATCTTTGCAAGATCTACTAGTAAACCTCGTTTTCATACTATATTTCCCAATAGTATCCCAAACGATGTTCTGAATATGCATTTCTTTATGTTTAAGGATATCTGACACTGCCTGCATCTTTCTAACATCATCCATAAAAATTCTAAATGATCTTTCAACAAACTATAGATTTTTCAATCATCCAGGTATACCTCTAGGAACTGGTGGATGAATTCCTTAAACACGGCTATGACTACTCTAGAAAATATTGTTGGTGCATTCTTCAGTCCAAATGGTTTGACTCTATACTGGTAGGATCCCCATTCTGTTGCAAATGTGGTCTTGTATCTGTCTTCCTACGCTATCTTAATCTGGTGGTATCTTGAGAATCCATTAGTGAATGAGTAAGCTTCATGTCCTCCTACGTTCTCTCACACTTCATCCGTAAAAGGTGTAGGGAATGAGTCATGTAGGCATGCATCGTTCATATTCCTCAAGTCAACGCATATCCTTATTCCTCCTTGTTTTTTGTCATGTACTACCATCGGGCTTATCCATTCTGATTCCTCAACTGGTTCTATGATTCCGGCTTTGAGCATCTTGTCGATCTCAACTTTGAATTTCAACTTATATATTGGGTTCAGTCTGTATGGGCGTTGTTTGATCGATCCCACTTCTGGTCTGAGTGGTATCTTCATTTTTCCTAGCTCTCTGGCTATACCCTTCATCTCCATAAATGTGGTGGGAAACAGGTCATTATAATCACACAATAACTCTCTTATGGTTTCTACTGTTTGTTCATCCTAGTAATCTCCAATGCTGGCCATTTTGGGATTCTCAACTATCCTAGTGTTAACTTTTTTCACCTTGATCAGTGTGGAAATAACTTTTGATTCATTAGGTGTAACCTCCACTTCTCTTTTTCCTTCTGCTTCCTCAATATGAACATTGCGTGAATCGTGTTCCTCCGGTGCATCTTCATGCACATGGTAACAAGACAACAATTCCTTGATTGTATGTTTGTTCTGATATTGTTCCTTTGTTATGAGTTTGACTTCTAGTTATTTGATGAATATCACTCCTCTTATCTGTTTAAGTGTTGCATCTATCTTGGGGTTCTCATGCTCAAATGAGAAAGTGACTGTGAATTTTTATTGCAATGTCGTCCATGTCATAGTTCCTCTACGCAGTTCCTTGTCTGTGTACCAATTTGATGGTATGCCCTCTAGAGTGTGTATGAAATGATGAGGCCAATCCTCTGGGGGTGTCATTTTCCACAACATTCTACACTTCTCCAAGTGTTCCGCTACTGCCCCCTATCCATCATACTTATGTCGTTGCTTGTTGTCTTTTTGTTTTGTGTCGAACCTTATGCGCAATAACTGCTTACATTGGTACCAATATGTGATTGTCTCTTTGTGTGTGCCCCACCATCTTCCAGGTGTGGCCTTGAGTGCTATATCAAGTTCTAAGAGTCTATGATTCTCTGAAACTTCATCTTCGTACTGTGCCAAGAAGGTTTTGAAGTTGTTTATCCCATGGAAGATAGGTGGTTCTCTTACTTCTGTGCCTACCCATCTTACTGCGCAGTCTATTTGTGCACATCTTCTTGTGGAAACTTAGTGTAGCATTTGTTTTCAGTTCTTTAAATCGGTTTCTGAGTCTGTTGCACATGAAGAAATTCTCTGCCAACTAAGTATCTCATTTGTAGTTGGGATTACATAATCCTCATCGTGCGTAGTTGTTCTATACAACTGGCTTGTTTTCTCTAAGTCTAAGCAAGTAGGTTCTACAAACCTCTCCCCTTCTGATGGGTCTAATGGCACGATGACCCTATATTCCCCTGACTCAAATGTCATCTTTCTTGTATTCAAATTGAATATGGGTTGGTTATCAAACGCCCAATCCAAACCAAGCAAAGATGGATATGGTGTTATGTCATCCACTATTTCAATGACTTCAAAATCTACTTTAGTGTGCACTCCATCCAATTCTACTATCACTCCTTTCAGTCTACCGATTGGTAGCACTCCGTGTTGGCTTGCTAGTTTTAGTTGAACATGTGAATATCCTAATGTGGTATCTCCCATGCATTTCCATGTCTTCTTTGGTAATACATTCACTTCAAATCCTAGATCCAGTATGATATCTCCCATGTTGAAGTATTTGATGTTGGAATTTAGTCTAAACTCCCTATTGGTTCTTCTTATTGTATGTAGGTGATTGAATGTTTTTGGCTCTAGTTTTCCTTCCATCTCGATGTTGCATTTTTCTAGTATGTTTTTCAATGTTTTCAGAGATGATGGATCATTTAATACTTTTACACATGATTGCAAAAATCCTTTGATGGTACTTACTTGTCCCATGGGTTGCATTTCATTGTTATGATCCAATAATGGAGGCATCACATACTCTAGTGCTTCCTTGCTTTGTTGCGCAGTTCAAGTCGATGCCATATCTTCCTTCTAAAATTCTTGTCTTGCTTACTTAAATATCAACTTCTCATTCTATGCATCGAACTGTTTCCTTGGTTCGGTGTTCTTCTTCACCCATTGGTTTTGTACTGGATCTTTTTGAATTGCGTTGTTCCTTGTTTTAGCTCCTCCATGGGTTGCTATGTTGATGTTATGTCCTTCATCCCTTGCTTCGGCTGAACTCCACTGAACATTTTGTTTTTTTTGGGTCCTCTTTTCTTGAATATTTACTAATAGTGTTGGACATTCTTTTGTATCATGGTCTGATGCATGGAAATGCATACAAGTTGTTGGCAAACGTGAACATTCCCTTGCATAATGTCATGGTTGTTGACAACTATGATGTATCACTAGTCCGCCACCTCATCCAAAACCTCCTCTCGTTCATCCTCCACCTCTATAGCCTGCTTGATCTCCTCTCGGTGTGTTATACTGAGGTGCTTGTTTGTACTATGTGGTATTGTATTCAAGTTGTATTGCATTGTACTATGGTTGCACTGTCTTATATGGTTGTTGTGTAGTATTATACTACTACTGTGTGGTGTTGTATTGAGATGGAACTTGATTAAATAGTGGTGCATCTTGCCCAGTCATCATTTATGCCTGCACTGTATATGCATCTAATCTCCTCTCTCTCATCAACTCCATAGTTCTACAATCTTTGTTGGCGTGCCCCACTGACTTGCAGAAGTTGCAATATGCACTCTTTGGGGTTGTATGGTATTTCTTCATCATTGAGTAGTGATATGGCTCGTGACCCGGTTTCTTGCAGATTTCGCACCATAGTTCTCCTGTTGGTAATATATTTGGAATTCCTACTGCGATGTACTGTGAATGTTGGACATTCATTCTTGTGGTGTCCTTTCATTCTAATTTAGTACACCAAATGACTTCTTGTTTGTCTTTACTTTTATTCTGGTTTAGTTGGAACGTTAATTTCTTCAGGTCCTCCTTTAGTTCTTCAATGGATGGATCCATTTGTTGGTACTAATTTTATTCCAGTTTTAGGGATTCCTGCAGAGCCTCTGCCTATGTCTGAAAATTTTGATGTCGCAATGGATATTTTAAGTGCGGTAGCAATGAATTGACGAACAAGTGTCGATGTTGCATATAGTTCATGAGATATTTCAACTTTCCCTTAATTCGCTTGAATATCTGGTCAATATCCCATATGGATTCTCCTAGTTTCTGTCTAATTTTGATCATCTCATTCATGTGTTGATCTTCTGAACTCGACTTTTGGAACTCATTAATCAAAAATTTCTTGATATCTGCAATTGTTCTGGTTGTCCCTGATGGATTGTTTGTAGCTAAACTCATATACCAATCTAGTGTTCAATCCCTTAGTGTAATCACTAGTTGTGCTAGTTTGGTATCTTCATCTGTGATCTGTTTTTCTTCCCAAATATTCTCACAAATGAACAAGTGTTTCTCTGGGTCCTCTGATGGTTCTCCTTTGAATTTTCGTATCCTGATGGTGGGATCGTGTCCTGCCATTCTAAATGATGAACTACTACCTCCGCATGGTGTATATACCTTACTAGTGCTGCATGAACTGGATCCTCCAGTTTTTGTTCCTTGCGTAGATGTACTTCCCGTTGTCTGAATTCTTTCAAACTTTGGTTGTCTAAAAGGTGGTGCTCTCTTTGGTGTATTAGTCACACATGGGTTTATGGGTTTCACACTGACATTAATATGGATAGGATTGTTGCCTTCTCTTCCCATTCTTGGACCTCTTATCTTCCTCTCATATGTTGCGTGCAGGATTTCCTCAATCTTCTCCACAACCTGTATATCTTCTACCTCTTCCTTGTTAGTTTCCAAGCCTCCCCTTGCGGCTAGGACTCTCTTCTTAGTATTCACCTTGTATTGGTAGGATACTCTGATACACATCTTTCCAATTGTCACCAATATCCACTTAATCTGGTTGTCATCCATCATGATCAGGTCCAAGGGTTCCTCCTTCTTTCCCTTATCCTTTCCTCCTTCTATTTCTCCTCTTTTGTTAGTGCTTCCCCCCTTCCCCCATGCACGCAGGGAAATTTAGTTGTCTCACTCCATTGTCATTACACCTTTTTTTTATAGAAGTATATTAATGGAAGTATACAGTGATCTAATGTGACTTCCTCGTGGTCTGCATAGGAATCCTTGCTCCGTTTCATTGTATGAATTCATTGTATCTATTGTAAACTATGTTATAAATCCTGCCACAATGATGTCGAGCCAAAAATCTACTACGCAGGTGAATTTGTTATTCACGTGCTGTAACTGCTCGATCTGTACCGAGGCCCACTCTAAATGTCGAATCTGGTTCGTTGTGTGGTTATCCTTCAACTTTAATATCCACTCCTGCAATAAGTGTGGAAAATCACAAAAAAAGACTTCGTGTAAATCAGTAAACACGTATTTCTCAAGATATTTGTGGGGTGTTAGTCTAGGGTTTCTATTATCTAGTTGTGAAAACTTCAATTCCTTTGTCCTTAGTCAGCTTGTGATCTCTTCTTTTGTGGTATTCCATGGTCTCAGCATCCCCTTCTAATGGATCATTGCTTTCTTATTTTCTTAATTCTTCTCTTGCTCGACCTATCTCATATACTCAATCCTATCATGTTCCTACCAATGACAATGTAACCATTTTTTGGTTAATATTTTATTATGTCTTAGTTTGTATTGATTGACCCAAGGTTCATGTATGTTCAGGTTTCCAGCAAAGCCTCTAAAACTATCGGCCCTCTTGGTGAACTAGAAGGCAACACAGTGCATAGAGTGCACTATGCAGTCTCACCCGAGATAGTCTTAATGGGTGGCTGCAATACTCATGTGTTTACAGCCTAGGATTGAGTGAGAGATATGATAACTATGGATTAAGAGTGCTATTGTAACTTATTAATGCAGAATATTGTTATCATGATTTACACAACAATATACTAACTCATTCATTAATCTGATCAATATCTACTAAAAGACAATAAATGAATACATGCATTCAATCACATAACACAAATGTTACCATGGTTCACCCCCTCCTGGGCTACGTCCACAAAGATCTGGCTCTTTGCTCTTTTATTATAGTATTTCTTCATTACAATGTCACACACTTTACAATTCTTCTCAGTTGAGAAAGATCTATATGAGGCAGACTAGATCGCACCAGGATCCTCAGCTTGTGATCTAACCCTCAATATCTACCCTCTTCCATCCTCTTTCATCTCAACAACTTACAAAAATAGGTCATACAACAAAATATTACATATAGTTCGACTCTCTATAATAACGACTAGTCTTCATAACAATCAGTCGACTCCCTCCTGATACCTAAGTATCTATATTTATACATTTCTAGCTCTTCATCCATTACAATACATTACCAAAAACCTAACCCTACCATCATTAGGTTTTCCATGCATGCACGCGTGTTGTTCTCCCACCAGCTGTCTCTTTCCTCCTGCGTGCCTTCTTTTCCAAAATCACCTTTCTTTCCGCTTTGGTTTGTGTCCAACAATTCCTATTTACAAGTTGGGTCTTGTATGAGGATTGGATTCTTCACATATCAGTTGGATCTGAGATCAACAAGCTGGGGCTTTTTATGAGGGTTGGATTCCTCATTTCTCAGTTGGATCTGAGAACTACAAGTTGGGCATTGTAACAAAGAGTTGGGCCTCTCATAATTGTTTGAAGATGAAATTCAAATATTGATCTTATGTATTCATTCAAGTTAAAATAAGTAAATAAAGTATTTATTCTTTTATATATATTGATTGAGAAAATGAAATAAATATTTGTTGTTAAGTTAATTTGTGAAAAGCGAAAAATTATCCAATGTTTTGTGACACTGATTCAACCCCCCCCCCCCTCTCAGTGTCAAGTATCCATTTCAAAATTTGGTATCAGAGAGAGGTTCCTTCAGCACAATTTAAACACTGAAGGAAGAGTCAGAAGAAATGGGTGGACAAATTTCTATCTCCACAAATGAAGCTCCCTTATTTGATGGAACAAATTATTCATCACGGAGGGAAAATATGAAAAAGATATCTGAAGTCAAGAGGATCTGGATTTTGGGATTCAGTAGTAAGTCAGCCCTGGAACTTAACTACTTCAAAGAGAAAAACCAATACTTCAAAGGAGGCAATGAGAAACAATTTAGTAGCCTTAAAAGAAATCCAAGATGGATTGTCACACCAAGTCAAAGAAAAGATGAGGCACTACAAATCTGCTAAATAATTATGGCTCCAACTAGAAAATTGTTATCAGAATAAAATACAAGAAGAAGGTAAATCCTATCAAACCAAGGAAAAAGACTCTAATCAAGAGGATTCTTATCAGAATAAAGAACAAAACTCAGAAGAAGAGAATTCTTAACCAGATAAGGAAGAAGATAAATAAAAGAAATATTGCAATCAATTTGAAGAACATAATACAGAGAAATACATTTCTAATCAGAATGAAATGCAGGATTTGATGAAAACCCCAGTTAACAATGAATAAGACAACCTCATGAAGGAATTGAGGAATACCTCAATATTAATTAAAGGAAAAATATTAGATTTTAATACTAATGTTATAACTACATTTGAAGTGATTAGTATGGAACAAGGAAATGGTCCATATATTGAATTTACTAAGGATGTTCTTGATCATATTAAGTCCACAACTATGTGCACTCTAGAAGAGTTGGAGAAACTCCAACATAAATATATGATGCTACTTCAACAGTTAGATCAATCTAACCATGAAGAGTTTGAACAGAGAGTTCAGCTAGAAGACAAAGAAAAGGACATCAAAAGATTGAAAACCGAAGTTACTTGTCTAACAGAAGATATGGAATAACTAAAGACACATGATAGTAAAAGAAAAGAAGCACCTAAATAATCAGAAGAATTAGTTAACACTCTAAACACTCAACTTGAGGAAATTAAAGAAAGTGAAGAAGACCTAAAAATCCAATTAACAAGGAAAGAAAATTCTTACCACATGTTGGAATTGGAAATCATCAATTTCAAAAAGAGAAATGAAAGTACTAATGTAGATCTAATGACTCAAATTGAAGAAGATAATAAAAAGGAAGAAACTCATAAGATCCAAATAACTAAAAAAGAAGAATCATGCCAAATGTTTGAATTAGAAGCCATCAACCTCAAAAATATTCAACTAGAATACGAGGAAGAAATAAAAAAAATTGAAATCTAAAGTTTTTGATCTAACAAAAGATATGGAAGAATTGAAGACATATGAAAAAATGAATAAATGCAAAGAAGTCTTGGATTAGACAAAAGAAATAGTCATCAATCTAAAGACTCATCTTGAACATGCTAAAGAAGTGGAAGAAGCCCTTAATATTCAGTTGACTAAAAAGGAAGAATTATGTCATATATTAAAGTTAGAAATAGTCAATCTCAAACAGATGAATGAAAAGACAAATAAGATTGTTAATTTCCATAATAGCTCAGCTATCCTAGATAATATTTTGAAGAGCCAAAGATCATTTGTTGAAAAAACTGGTCTTGGATATAGTAAGAAATAAAATCAACTGACAGATTTTTCAAGCCAAAATAAAATCAAGAATGGAAACACCTTCAATGGCTATTTCTTTTCTTGTCATAGATTTGGCCATAAATCAATGGACTGCAAGAAACTAGAGGAATGATATATAAGAAAATCCAAAAACTCAATTAGATGTTGGAGATGTAATTTTGTTGGTCACACAACAAAATTTTGTCACACAATGAGATGTTATAATTGTGACAGGTTTGGGTACAAATCTCAAAACTGCAAGAATACAAAAATCCAATATTTGAATAAGTCATTAAAGTCAATGAAAAAACCTAATAAAAGTTGGAAGAATAAAGGAGATGACAAATCTTCAAAAACACAATTAGAAAGAAAAGTTCCAAAAAGAAAAATATCTCATAGAAAGATATGGAGAAGAAAATATGAAGGAGAAGGAAAGAAAGATGTTATTACAAATGAAAATGAAGAAATTAATAATAAGAAAATGATGGGTGAAGGTCCTAATAAAGAATGTGAAATTCAATATGAAATAAACCAAACTCAAGAAAAGGAAGTACCTATAAAGGAATATGGGACAATATCAAATTCTAATGATGTCATAAGTTGTTAGCAAAAGAATGAAAATACAAAAAGAAGTTTAAATTGATTTTCACAAAATCAAAGGATTATGCCAAAGAGTTTTTAAATTAACATATGTAAAATCTTGTCTATCTATAGAATAATCGTCAAAAGAAAAATCATTGGTAGGGTTAGTTTTAGAATACAAGAAGAAGAAAAATAAAGGTAGCAGAGAAGTTCAAGTAGTATCATTCAATAAATATCAATTCATAACAAAATTGGTATTTAAAACAATTTGGTATCATTCCTCAATTGATATTCCTGTGAAATATCAAAGAAGAATAAGAAGCAGATCAAAAGGATCAGTAAGATTCATACTCTTGTTCTATTTGACAAAGGTATGTTAGTAAAAACTCAGGATGAGTGTTTTGGTTATTAAATAAGAAAGTAATTAGATTAAGTTTTGAATAGACTTGATCACTACAAAATTGGTATCAAGAAGACTACTTGTTTGAACACAAAATTCCCAATAAACTGAGATAAGAAGTTAATAAAGTAACAGGGGAAGAGACCTTGTCAGGAAGAGATACCCTTTCAGAAACAAAGGGGGAGAGTAGTTAGAAGCAGAGAGATCACAATGACAGGGGGAGTCTTTCAGTTATGGCAAGAAAAACATGATTCCAAGGAGAGTTACCCAAGCTCATATTTTTGTCAACAAAATGCAGAAAAACAGAGGTTGATCATAAGGGGAGAAACCATTTACCATTGATGTCAAAGGGGGAAAGTAACTTCAGATGAGAGAAGCATCATCACAGGTGGAGTTTCCGTATGAAGTTAGTGTTTTTACCTCAATGACAAAGGGGGAGATTATTGGACATATTGTCATTGATGTCAACAATCATGATAAGTTGTTATGATGGCAACATGAATCAGTTATGAGCAGTTATACAATTGACATTAGTGTTAAGATGTCCAATATGGTCTTTCCATGTGTAATAAAGGGTCAATGATGGAAAGAGAATGCAGTAGAGCAACAAGGTTAATCTTAGGAGGAAAAGTGTACTAAAGATCGACAGAAGAAAATCACCTTAAGGCTGAAGCAATTCGTGATTATTGTTGATCATGATAGGATCAACAATGTGCCTATGATCAAAGCTCAAGAGAGAAAGCATAGTGCAGAAACGTGATCATGATCAAAATCCCCAAAGGAAAAACTAGGACCATTGGATACGCAAGCGCAGATCAACGATAGGGATGGATTACATAAACAAAAGGAGAATTAAACAACATGTTATTTCCAATCCCACAATTAGTGTAGATCATCAAATATCATCAACTCAAAGATCGATGACTATGGTTGATCCACCAAACAATCATATTAAGTCGTGACCATTGGATTCACAAGCGCTAGATCAATGACAAGGATTGATTACGGAGAACGAAGGGAGAATTAAACTAGGCGTTATTTCCAATCCCCAAATTATTCTAGATCATTAGATCTCATCAATTCAAAGATCAATGACTATGTTTGACTCACCAACAATCGCATAACTTCAATTGTAGAGCTTGGGCGAGGAATTAAACCACTCTCAAGTTATGGTTACACAATCCACATTGATTGTTGGATCAAGTTAAGAGGAAGGATAGGATAAGTAAGGAAAAGGGGCTAAGATTTCAAATACCTGGATTTTTAATAGCCATTGGATCACTTTAAGAAGAAGGATAGGATAAGTAAGGAAAAAGGGATTAGATTTCGAATACCCAAATTCTCGATATCCGTTGGATCACTTTAAGAAGAAGGATAGGATAAGAAAATAAGAAGAGTCAATGGATTTAAACCATGGAAAAGCAACATCACAAACAGATCAAGCCATCGATCTAAGATCATGATCAATGAACAAAAATCATTTCGGGTTAAAAGTTGTGAGGAGGTTACACTTCTGGGAATCTCACTTCGGAAGGATTGGGAAGTGGAGTAATTGAATTACTTGAAGTCCCAAAAGCTAAAATTTTGAAGTCGCTCTTAGTCCTCGATCTAAGATACATTTTGGGAGTTAATACAACCGTTAGATCCAGGAGGAGGATATGTATCGTGACAGGATATCTACGTAGGCAGACCATGTCAGCAAGGACATGTGGGACAATCATATGGTGACAAGTGTCAAGATAAAATTGGCATTTCAGCTACGTGTAAGTCATGAATCTAAGTGACATGTGGAATCCACTCTAATAGTGCCAAGCCATAAGTGACATTTAGGTGAGACTATCTGATCAACTCGATTACTTCTTGCTTGGTGCATTAGCCTCTCTTGGCTATTGGATTGCCACCAGGATTATTTTCTCTGTCAAGGTCAAGGTGCTTGGAGGGTGGCTTCAGCCTATGGTTGGGTGACAAGGGTATTGTCAATGGTAAAACGATTATAATCCTTCATATTCTAACAAGTTATGTGCCTACACCTCCTTCATTCATTCTAAACACTAGAAGGAAGAATAGCCGCTAGGATATTGATCTCACTTAGGAACTTCCGCTAGGGTTACTAGCAGGAGCAGCTTCCAAGACACTGCCTCTAGGGTTACTAGCAGAAGCAGTTACAAAAACCCTAATCTCAGATCTGACACCTTGTGATGGAGCATCTCGCTCAAGGAGAAGATATTCAGATGCGCCCTAGTTTAGCACACCTTTTGGCTCTCTCAGAAGATAGAAATGATGAAGTTGAAGTTTTGGATCAAGGCATGACCAGTTACCAGTCAATTGAAGACATGAGTAAAACAATCAACCTTCTACACTACTCAGCACTCACTGGAATGATTGAAGATGACATGTGGATAATCGATAGTGGAGCTTCTAGGCACATGACAGGATATCGAGCCATACTCTCAAATCTAAATGAGAAGAAGACCTCATGCAAGGTAGAGCTTGGAGACCAAACCACTTACCTCGTGGAAGGATTTGGGCAAGCCTCCATCAAAATGAAAACATGTAACCATGTTCACTTAAGCAATTTTTTATAGGTACCTGGTTTAGAAAATAATCTTGTATCCATATCCTGCCTAGAAGACAAAGGAAACATAATAGCCTTCATAGATGGAAAAGTATTATCTTGGCATAACGACTCCAGCATAGAGAATTCTAGGGTTATTGGAAGTCGTGAAGGAAATTTATATAGACTACTAGAAAAAAATGAATAATCTCTCGTACATGATGAAGTCAATCCCAATGAGCTTTGGCACAGAAGGTACGCTCACATTAACTATCAAGCATTACCTTTTCTCAAAAGAATGGTTGAAGGAATACCAGAGTTGCAGTCTACACATGAAGGAATCTACAAAGGATGTGCTATTGGAAAGAATATCAAGAAACCATTCCCAAGCAACAATAATAGATCTAAGGAGATTCTAGATCTAATACACTCAGATGTTTGCGGTCTGATGCTAGTAAAATATCTAGGAGGAACTTATTACTACATAATCTTCATAGATGACTATTCAAGAAATAATTGGTTATACCTACTAAAGACAAAACATGAAGTATTCAACAAGTTTCAAGAATTCAAAGCAGAGATAGAAAACTTCACGAATAAGAAGATCAATACTCTAAGAATAGATAATGGTGGAGAATACATATCAAAGGAATTCATTGGATTCTGCAAATCGGCAGGGATTAGGAGGGAGATGAGTGTTCCTCATAACCCTCAACAAAATGGTGTAGCAGAAGGAAAGAACATATCTATTGAAGAAACTATAAAATCCTTACTAAATGATGAAGGTCTATCCATGATCTTATGGGGAGAAGCCACAATGACAACAATATATGTGCAGAACAAAAGTCCTCATCATATTTTGAAGGACATGACACTAGAAGAAGCTTTCTCAGGCAAGAAAAATAATGTGGAAAAGCTAAGAATATTTGGATGTCCGGTTTACTCTCACATTCCCAAGGACAAAAGGAATAAACTAGAACCCTCAGGAAAGAAGGGAATATTTGTGGGATATAGTGACTCATCCAAGGCTTATATAATATATATTCCATAACAACATAAGATCAAAGTCAACAGAGAGGTAAAATTCAATGAAAATATGGCTTTCAAGAAATCCATAGAAGAAACTATAGAAGAAGAAGAGTACGAAGAACCTATTGAAGAAAGCACAAAAAACCAAAATGATGAAAAGGAACAACTTGATCATCCGATGCAACCATGTGATAACATTGATTCAGATACCTTACCAAAGATCAAGAAATGACCAGCATGTCTTGAAGCTACTTTGCAAGAAGCAGAAGGACTCAAAACCCCAGATGGGACCTCTAGAAAAAGTAAGAAGCCTAAAAGATTCTCAAGTTATGTAGCTTATATGACAAAACTTCTAGATGAAGAACCTACCACATTTGAAGAATAAATTCAAAAGGGACAATGGAAAGAATCTATGACATAAGAACATCAATCCATTATGAAGAATGAAGTATGGGAAATCTTATCGAGACCTAAAGAGAAATCAGTGGTAACTTCAAAATGGGTATATAAGATCAAACATGAAACATACGGAAGTGTGGATAAATACAAGGCAAGATTAATAGCTAGAGGATTCTCCCATGAGGAGGGAGAATATTATGATGAAACCTTTGCTCCGGTGGCTAGATACTTCCATCAAAGATATTATATCTCTTGTTTCTTCCATGGGATGGAACTTACATCAAATGAATGTAAGGACAACTTTCCTCAATGGAGCAATTGAAGAAGAAGTATATATTGAACAACCCCAAGAATTTGAGGTACATTCCAGAGACACTCATGTTTACAGATTCAAGAAATCCCTATATGGACTCAAGCAATCTCTAAGATCTTGGTATGCCAGAATGGACAACTATTTAACAAGACTTGGTTTCTCCAAGAGTCATGCAGATCCAAACCTCTATTACAAAGTCATGGACAATGCACCTATAATTATACTACTATATGTTGATGATCTATTCATAATAGGTGAAGAGTCTCTCATCATCCAGTGCAATAAGGAACTAGCTTCTGAATTTTAT
This sequence comes from Picea engelmannii, assembly GCA_009831015.1. Classification (NCBI taxonomy): domain Eukaryota; kingdom Viridiplantae; phylum Streptophyta; class Pinopsida; order Pinales; family Pinaceae; genus Picea; species Picea engelmannii. The sequence goes on along the minus strand of ML780426.1, from coordinate 282,600 downwards.
ATGAAAGATCTAGGCCTCATGCATTACTACTTGGGACTAGAAGTATGGCAGAAGCGTAGTGAAGTATTCCTTGGACAAGGAAAGTACGCAATAAAGATCCTTCAGAAGTTTGGAATGATGGATTGTAAGTCCATGGACACTCTGATGAATATGGATATAGGAAAAGTAAAGGCTCCGGATTCTGATCTAGTAGATCCATCTCTATATCGACAACTAATTGTGTCATTGATGTATTTGGTAAGCACTCGACTAGGCATTTGTTTTTCCATGAATACACTAAGCCAGTTCTAGGTGGAACTAAGACATGAGCATTGGATAGCTGCAAAACATGTATTAAGATATAATCATGGAACAATAAACCATGGCTTGAGATATACCGCATCTAGTGATATACAACTTCATGGATTCATAGACTCAGATTGGGTAGGAAGTGCAGAAGATAGAAAGAGCACTTCAAGCATGTGTTTTAGATTGGGCTCCTCCATGGTATCTTGGGGCAGCAAGAAACAGAAGTATGTCACACTCAGCACAATAGAAGCAGAGTATATTGTAGCATGTGAAGCATGCACAAAAGAAATATGGATAAGGAAGTTAATCTCCAATTTATTTGATCAAATTCCAAAATCGACCATAATATATTGTGATAATCAGATTTGTATAATATTATCAGAACATCATGTGTTTCATGAAATGTCGAAACACATTGAGATCAAATACTACTTTATTCGAGATAAATTCCAGTAAGGAGAGGTAAAGCTCGAGTATATCCCCATAGATTAGTAGATAACAGACATCTTGACAAAAACTCTATCCAGAATAAAGTTTGCATATTTCTAAGAGAAGACAGGGATCATGGAAATAACTCCCTTAGATGAAAGGGAAGAAATGACTCTCCAGGTTGGGAGGGAGCATTGAAAATATTATTGAAGACATTTATTTATTTTTTAGAATGAAAAATAGTCCAGCGTGGGCATATTCAATCCTGTTCGGAAAGTGGATTGAGATTTCTGACGAACAACGATTTCCCATTGTGGTTAACATGGGAAATTGGTCCAGATTGTTGATGTATCATAGAAAGTGACTTCCCATTATGGTTAACATGTGGAGTGGTCTAGAGCAGTCTCTCTTCTTGAGGGTTACTCAAGAAGACTGGATCGCCTCACCAGACAATGATTTCTCATTATGGTTAACATAAGGAATGGTTTGTTTTGGAGGTTGATACAGGAAAGTCTTTTCCTCTTGTGGTTAACAGGGGAAATGGTCTAGACAGTCATTCCTTAGGGTTTGTACGTTCTCTCCAAGGTGCACTTTGATTAGTGTAGGAGGAATGGCCTAGGGTGGGGAATGGTCCAGGCTCAACAATCAGGGATAGGTGTTCCTTAGGGTTTATACATTCTCTCCAGGGTGGACTTTGATTAGTGTAGGAAGAATGGCCCAGGGTGGGGAATGGTCCAAGTTCAGAAGAAAAGACATTTATTCTTCATTTGTAGAGAAGAATAGTCCAAATATCTCATTGTTCTACTTTGAGGGTAGATATTCTTTCATATATCACAAACGTGAGTGAAAGATTGGCCCAGATGATTCAATTTGTCTTTAACAATATTTTCTATGTAGGTTGACATCAGATGATTGTTATGAAGATTACATGTCTCCAGACAGTAGAATTATGATACTGTGGTGGATATGTTCCACTGTTTGTGACTATACGCCACTGATCAAGTACTTGTATGCTACTTGGTGTGGTATTAAACCAATAGAGTGTAGTTATGTACTACCATGGATAAAACACAATTGTGTTCTATCAATTGATATTGTGCCAGTTGTCATGGAGAATTATTCAGTTGGATAATAATGATGGTGCTCGTGATGCTACCAGTTGAATGGTATGTTGTGCTCAAGACCATACCTCCCTAGCTAGGAGGGAGTGTTGATATTAAGGTAGCTTCGGGAGGTATGAACCTCTATTGTGACCTTTGACAAGATTAGAATGTTATGGAAGGAAGCAAAGAAATGAAGGAAACTCTAGGCAAGATGTTGACTGACAATAGATTATTAATATGAATTAATTAGTACCCAGAAGGAGAATTTGGCCCTAGTAAGTCTGCCAGAATAACTATAAATACAGGGCCCCAGTCTCTCATTTGACACACTTCTCATAATTGTAGAGAGAACTCTCTATGCACTGCAGTCCAATAGTTTGTGCACAAGTCCTAGGGAAGGTGTTGTGCCAGTTTTTGGGTGAGACTATCTGATCATCTTGGTTACTTCTTGCTTGGTGCATTAGCCTCTATTGGCTATTGGATTGCTAGCAGGATTCTTTTCTCTGTCAAAGTCAAGGTACTCAGATGGTGGCTTCGGCCTATGGTTGGGTGACAAGGGTATTGTCAATGGTAAAATGATCACAATCCTTCATATTATAACAACGTCATCAATTTACATCACTTCGGGGGAGACCGGTTTCTAACATAATAAATCACCCGAAGAGCTGAAGGCCGAAGTTAATGCCTATCGTTGATCTAATTTCAGATTGTTATAGACCATTGATCAAGTACAGTGGAAGGATAGCGTAAGTCGAGGTGTTAACCGACAACAAGTGGTCACCATTGTTGTATGACTTATTCGGTAGGTAATCAATTCAAAAGGTTTCAAGACTGCAGAGGCTGAAAGTTCTAAACACCAAATTTTCAAAGTGAACAAGGACCGTTCATCGTGTAAATGAATATAGATCATCCAATCTACTTCGTCGAAAGATACTTCGAAAGGTTGAAATACTGCAAAGGCTGAAAGTTCTGAATGTCAAAGTTTCAAAGTGAACGAGGATCGTTCATGGTGTAAATGAAATATTGAACGTCTGATCTACTAGTGAAATCCGTATACGCACTTTGGAAAAATATTCTTCAGGATATTTGAAAGGTTGCAAAGGTCTAAAGTCCCAAAGGACAAAGTATCGAAAAATATGGTTCTAGCATTGGTCACATGATAAGGTAAAGAAGCTAAAGGGGCTAGAAGTAATAGGCCCTCGGACGCTTGAATATGGTCCCACATAGAAGAATAGGGGCGGAATAAGAAAGCGCTAGGAAGAAACACTTAAATTAATAAGTCTATGGTTCTGTGCCTATTGCCATATGAAAATTATTTGAAGGGAGCGCCTCATACAGATTTCATTTGACAGATATTTAACACCAGAACAATACAGATAATCAATAAGATATAGAATATGATTTGTTGGTAAGAAGAGAATGCAGCAGAAGCATGAGAACGATATGATGAGTCAATCCATGTCTATGATCAACTCATGAAGACAAAAGAATGGACACACAGTCATGAATAAAGGATAAAAGGAAAAATGATATCAATTAAAGATTAATATTATCATTTAAATGAAACGGTACAATGGTTCAAATATCAAAAGACACAATGATTCAAATTCACACTAGTTGGAAGACTACATAAACAAGAAGGAATGGTGAGCAGAAGTGTAGTTGAATTTGTTAAAGTATATATACTTATATATAATGGATTGAATGAAGGTTCATTCTATCGGGTTAGTGCTTGTTTACAAGTTGGGTCTTGTATGACGATCGGATTCCTGACATCTCAGTTGGATTTGAGATCAACAAGATGGGACTTGTTATGTGGGTTGGATTCTTCATTTCTCAGTTGGATCTGAGAGCTACAAGCTGGGTCTTGTAACATAGATCTTGGTCTCTCATAATTGTTTTAAGATGAAATTCAAAGATTGATATTATGTATTCATTCAAGTTAAAAGTTTTGTGACACTGATTCACCCCCCTCTCAGTGTCAAGTATCCATTTCAACACTTGTCACCCTTCAAAGATGTTTGTAAAATGAGTTCAGTATAGTTGCACATGATATATATGATATTTCAAAATTAATCTTGACCCTTTAGATCTCATATATTTCAAAATTATATAACATTTCCAAATTAAACCCTTTAATTTATATTGAAATAAATCATTTTTAATTTTAGCACACTATCATAGAACATAAATTGTCCTTTCACCATCATAAACAATATATGAGAAATCAAAGATCAAACAATAAATTGATATTTTGAGTTTATATATATATATATATATATATATATATATATATATATATATATATATATATTGAAAGTTCTCATAGTTGCAGTAGTTACACAACCAAATACATAGGCTCCAAAGGCATTTTAGGCTAATAACAAAAACTAGGAGGCAATTAACATTTAACTCCAAAATTCAACTCTAAGCCATGGTTGATATAGATCTCTTCATAACTGGAAAAAAAAAAAAATCTCAAATTTAAAATTTAAACATTTTAAATAAAATATATCTACAAATTTCAAATAAAATGTACACATACCATTTTAGATGAATAAAACAAATTGTGATTAAAGAAAATTTGACATACCAAAAGTGTTGAAGTTTCATCTTCAAACATCCATGTACTCTTTTTCCACCAATAATGTAAACATCACTATAACAATAAAAAGAAAAACCAATAGCACATATTAGCATATACTTTATTAGAAAATATTTTAAAGATGTTTAACTTTATTAAATAAGCAAAGAGAAATAATAGCATACCCAAGTTGATCATCAAGATTAATATAACCATGCGAACAATAATAACATACACAACCAGAGTTCCACAGATCTAAGATTATTGTTCTCTTTTTATTATACATTTTTGGCATTTTTTTAAAACCAAACTTACATCAAGAAGTTCCAAAACTTCCAAAATAGTTACTCTCCATATTAAGTCATTCTTTGCATAAATCTTTATTTTTCTTTTATAATCAAATGCTCTTTCAAAATTGTTTACATGATCTAAACCAGGTAAGTTCATATCTAGCAAATTTTTAAAGAGAAAAATTGTGTGCTTGGTAACCAATTTTAGTGTTCAGAGTTAGATAGTGCACTGAAAATAAATTCACTTGTGCAAGCATAAATTTCAAAAATCTCCATATTAATCCATTCTTCCAGTAAAATACTTATCTCCTCTTTTGCAGTGGAATAAATGTTCTCATATAATCAAATTTCCTTTCAAATTAAAGGACTCACAAATATCTATATTAAGCCATTCTTCCAAGAAAATACTTATATATATGAAAGTTCACAAATCTTCATATTAAAAGCCATTCTTCCAATAAAATATGTATCTCCTCTTTCTACGGTGGAATAAATGCTCTCATATAATATTTCATGTACATGCAGAAAACACAAATCTTCACATATATTACGTCATTCTTCAAAAACCATTTAAATCTTCCATCTTTCTACATGGGATGTATTCATATTACATATAATCAAATGCTCTTTGAAATATTCATTCATCATGATCTAAACATAAGTGAGATCATGCACATACATAGCTTATTTGTAAATATACAAATGTCAGTTTGTGGTTAGTAAACAATTAGTTAAGAATTTGGAAATACCCCAAGAAAGAATTCACTTTGTTTTATGCATAAAACACAAATCTCCAATTTATTCCATTCTTGGACAAGAAGGAAAGGAATGCAATCGAAGAAAATTTAGAATTTTCCCCTTTTCTGATGTGGGATAGATTCTATTCTCAAATAATCAAATGCTCAAGTTCAAAATTTCCTGCATCATAATCTAAAGTTTAAACATAAATAAGATCATGAATAAGATCATGCAATCATATTTTTAAATTTAGAACAGTTCTTGTTCACGATCATGACCTAATCTTAAATAAGATCGGTATCTAGCATATTGTTAAATCCACAAGTGAATTTAGAATCTTCCATCTTTTTGACGTTAGATCTATATTATGTTCTCATGTAATCAAATGATAGATTTCAAAATTAGGTTTGCATCATGATCTAAACATAAATAAGATAGAATGTACCAGTTTATAGGATGATAAACTTATATAGGAGTTCTATATATTTGAAAATGATTGATCGAAGCATTGAAAAATTATATAGACACTAGTTGAGTAACCCTTCTATGAATAGGAAAGGCAAAATTTGTCAAACAAAAATTTGAAAAAAGTAAAAAAAAAATAAGCATATTCAACACAAATAAGCTTGAACACTTATATATTAAAGGCCCAACATAAAAAAAATAAATATCACTAATATGCAATGTACATACATTTAAGCATCATCATGAATAGACACATCATTCTCATGTATGGATGCATCCTCCTCAATCCCAATCTCTTGCACTCTCTTCTCCACATTCTCTTCAAGTACAGTCTCATGCACTCTCTTCTCCACATTCCCTATAACAAATTTCAAATTTGTACATTTGAAAATTAAAATTAAATGAATTTAACAGATTAAATTGTATTTTTTAATTTTCAAACATGTAATACATGTGATGTGCCAACCTGAATATCATCAACCGCACAAGAGGATGGAATTCTCATGGTTAGTTGAGTCGTTGTCTTACACACCATACCCTAAGATTCAATAAATTATATATTGTTTAAGACATTTTTCTTTTAAATTAATAATTTAAATGACATTGCAATTTTCATATATAACTGATTTTTTTTCAACATGCAATGATACCTGTGAACTCCCACCCTCTTCAAAATATCCCAATGAGAATTGAGACAAGCCTGCCCAAGTAGTGGGAGACAGAATAGGAATTTGTGAACAACACAACTAAGAATTAAATAGAGGTCAATGTGTTCACATTAATACAGAAACCTAAATTTCTTGTATGTTGATTATTCAACAAGTATTGAAGATTGGACAACTAAAGTGCTCATATGTGGATATTTCTAAATATGTACCTGATTCAACCGATCCAAATTTAAACTCAATGAATCAAGTCCCCTATTTACTGGAGATTCATTTAACATATGATCAAACTGCAATTAATGACGATAACAACTCAGTTATTTCTAAAGATACAATGATATGTATCTAGATCTAGAGTTACAAGAAAACTATCCTTAGTTTCTTGAAAATTTTACTAACTGTAACACATACCAATCTGGTGTTCGATTCATCATTCTGAATTAACTCCTTCCAACCATTACGGAAATTTTTTTCATACTCCCGTATATATTCTATTGACATGGAATCTATCTCCTTATCTGTTTTGTAAACAAAATTGGCTCGAGAATTGGCTTCATCTCTCTGACGGTTCAAACCAACATCAACACCATAAAAAAATTCATCCTTAATTTTATCTGATTGCATTCTTGGCCTCCTTGCCAACATCCGATGTAGCTCGCATCTTTGAATGTGAGGAAAATCTCCCTGTTGGACGAGATACCAAAGGTTGTGGAGGTATCTGCAATGCTACATTTTGATACTCCCCTTTTCAATCATATGTTATTAATTTACCAGCCCCAAAATAACTGGACGGTAGGATGGTCTAATCAAGGTGCATGCCCATGAAAATCTCTACATAAAAGAGTCTAGAAAATTAATGTGGAACCTTATCATTCCATGACAACTTTCCATATGATGCCAAAAATCTATTATAAAGATGTCATTCTATGTTCGGGTGCTTAAAATATTGTACCTTCAACATCGTTTTCTTTGGCCCCTCTTTGAAATTGAACATAGAAATTGTCTTTTCTTTTGAAACTCTACTTTTTACTACTTCCCATTTATCAGCACCCATCACCTCCGACTTTCATCTCCTTATCAAATCTACAAAACTATCATTTGTTGGTCCCATCTTTTGATATGAATATATAAAGTTCTGCAATGAATGAAAAACAATATCCAAGATTTTCTTACTCTCTCGAGGGAGATCCAAGCAAGTCAAACCATTTTTCATCCTACTTTTAACACCTAAGCATCATTCGAGGGTTATTACTTCAATATACCCTTCCCAAGGAAGCTCATCTCCAACATCTGATGGATAGGTGGACGTAGGCATGTAATATTTTGTTTCTTGATAACGCCCCCTGAATCCACTTTCACCCTCTTCACCAACATTGGAATCTTCAGGATCACCACTCTCTCTTTCATTATATTCTCTCGCATTAAAATCATCATGTATACAAAGACACATTTTAAACTAATTAAAACATTTAACAGAAATAAAAAAACATTAAAACACACACACACACACACACACACACACACACACACACACACACACATATATATATATAACATAAACATAAATACAAAAAAATAAAAAAATAAATAAAAATTACCAAACATATTTTCTTGTCATGATGTATTCCCTACATTCTCCAGTGTTGGAGTATTAATGTGCAACCTATCTAAGAGATTTTCATCAATATCACTATTTTGAGCACTTTGTCTGGATGATCTAATCATCGATTTATTTGATAATCTCCTCATCTAACTAGATTTTCTTTGGTCACTAGCTACCCCTCCCAAGCTTCCCTGCCTTACTCAGATATTGGACTCTGACATCCTCAGTGTCTCATTCAAAGAAGGGGTTCTTCTTCCTCCTTCATTGGATAGCCTAGAGTGTTTGCAAGGCATATTTGGAGACTCTTGTCTTGACATCTCACCTCGATATATATCCTTTGAAAATTCATGAATGTGAAAGTTCATAAGTTATAGAAACATAAAATGGAACTATAATTTATAAAACAACTTGAAGGAATTTAAGCATTTATAGAAACTTCAAAGCATCAAAGACATATATTGAAAAAACTAACGACTATATTTGTGACTATGATGTTATATATAATAAACATGAAAATATTTAAATATAAAAAAAATGTAACATGTAGAAGATAATCTATATCTATGTGTAAATTGTTTTTTATAATGCTTATGTTTTTTTTGTTTTTTTTAATTAAAACAGTTAGCAAATCCAATGATGTGAAATGTACACATGTGACAACTCAGAACCTTAACATTTAAATTAATGTATTTTTCATATTAAAGAGTTATTTAAATTATTTAAGATTCCTACCAAAGCGAACTTGTTCTAGTATATCTTGGATAAGGAGACTCATCCTTAGTGTACCAAACCATAGGACAATTTGTGTGTCCCACTCTTCAAGAATAATCAGTAAAATATGTTAGAAAAATAGGACCGCGGAGCAATAAAATAAACAAATGCAGAAACAAAACACAGAAGACACACAATACAAGAGAGACACAGATTTACGTGGTTCACCCAAGTGTGGGCTACATCCACCAGAGAAATTGCCAGGTCCTTCCTTTATTATTATCCAGCAAATGAAGGGATACAACCTACAACAAAACCTGCTATAACTTCCTCTTCTTTCTCTCATAGTCTCCTCTCTCAGAATACAATATTCACCATCATCCATAGCTGCAATACATTTCCCTCATAAAAGAGGGTTTCCTTATAGGGAAAAAAACCCTAACATAATCTCTACCGTTAGATCTGCAACCTTATAATGAACAGTCCAGATTTACAATGAAATCACAATATACTTTTACAAGGCAATTTTTGCTTCGGGGGCCTGCTTGCCCCCAGACCCCCCAGCCGGGGGGATAACCCCACCAGACCCCGCAGAGGGGGTACCCCCCCTCTGCACTCCCCCACGTGGAAGAGTGTACATACTTCTGGGGTGTAAATACTTCATGGAGTATAAACACGACTGAAAGCAAGGACCTCTGAATCAGGAAGATAATCAGGCTCCACAACCAACAATCTCCCACTTGGAGACTGATCTCAACAAATCCACCGCTGTTGTATATGCTAGAATCTGAACCTTCTTGAACCTGGCAAATTTCTCATCTTCATCTTCATTCTTGAAGACCAACTGAAACTGAGCAAGAACTCAGTTTCTCCCTGGTTACTCCCTTTGTTAACATGTCTACCGGATTCTGGCTAGTGTGTATCTTTTCCAGCTTCAATTGTCCATCTTCCAAGGTGGATCGTATGAAGTGGTACCTCAACTGTATATGATTAGTCTTCAAATGTAAGGTTGAGTTATTTGCAAGGTGAATGGCACTCTGACTGTCACAGTACAACCTGTTGTTCTCTTGCTTCTTTTCCAATTCCTCCATAAATCTTTGTAACCAAATCATCTCTTTACTAGCCTCTGTAGCAGCAACATACTCTGCCTCTGTTGTTGAAAGTGAAACAACCTTTTGCAGTTTCGAAATCCAACTTACTGTTGTTCCACCTATAGTAAAAACATACCC